>CAKXYN010000110.1:6600000-6755638 GCA_935064755.1 Tragelaphus eurycerus | reverse complement strand
AGCACCACAGTATGTAAGGCTACTGCTGCTGCTAAGTCACTTCAGTTGTGTCTGACTCTGTGAAACCCCATAGACGGCAGCCCACCAGGCTCCCCGGTCCTGAGATTCTCCAGGCAAGAACACTGGAGTGGGTTGCCATTTCCTTCTCAAATGCATGAAAGTGAAAAGTGAAAACAAAGTCACTCAGTCGTGTCTGACTCTTTGCAACCCCATGGACTGCAGCCTACCAGGCTCCTCTGTCCATAGGATTTTCCAGGCAAGAGTACTGGGAGTGGGGTGCCATGGCCTTCTCCAAATATGTAAGGCAAATGCTAACAAATATGAAAGGGGAAATTAACAGTAACACAATAATAGTGGACAACTTTTAATATTCCACTCACACCTATGGATAGATCAACTAAACAGAAAATTAGCAAGGAAACACAAACTTTAAATGATACAATGGACCAGTTAGACCTAACTGATATCTATAGGACATTTCACTCCAAAACAATAAATTTCACCTTTTTCTCAAGTACACACAGAACCTTCTCCAGGATAGATTACATCCTAGGCCATAAATCTAGCCTTGGTAAATTTGAAAAAATCGAAATCATCTCAAGCATCTTTTCTGATCACAATGCATTAAGATTAGATGTCAACTACAGGGGAAAAAATATAGAAAAATACAAACATATGGAAGCTAAACAACACACTTCTGAATAACCAGCAAATCACAGAAGAAATAGAAAAAGAAATAAAAATATGCATAGAAAAAAATGAAAAGACAACAATCCAAAACCTATGGGATTCAATAAAAAGCAGTGCTAAGGGGAAAGTTCATAGCAATACAAGCCTACCTCAAGAAACAAGAGATAAATCAAATAAATAACCTAACTCGACTTCACTTTCACTTTTCACTTTCACACATTGGAGAAGGAAATGGCAACCCACTCCAGTGTTCTTGCCTGGAGAATCCCAGGGACAGGGGAGCCTGGTGGGCTGCCGTCTCTGGGGTCGCACAGAGTCGGACACGACTGAAGTGACTTAGCAGCAGCAGCACACTAAAGTAACTAGAAAAGGAAGAAATGAAGAATCCCAGGGTTAGTAGAAGGAAGGAAACCACAAAAATTAGGGCAGAAATAAATGCAAAAGAAACAAAAGAGACCATAGCAAAAATCAACAAAGCTAAAAGCTGGTTCTTTGAGAAGATAAATAAAATAGACAAACCATTAGCCAGACTCATCAAGAAACAAAGGGAGAAGAATCAAATCAACAAAATTAGAAGTGAAAATGGAGAAATCACAACAGACAACGCAGAAATACAAAGGATCACTAGAGACTACTATCAGCAACTATATGCCAATAAAATGGACGATTTGGAAGAAATGGACAAATACTTAGAAAAGTATAACTTTCCAAAACTGAACCAGGAAGAAATAGAAAATCTTAACAGACCCATCACAAGCACAGAAATTGAAACCATAATGAGAAATCTTCCAACAAATAAAAGCCCAGGACCAGATGGCTTCACAGCTGAATTCTACCAAAAATTTAGAGAAGAGCTAACACCTATCCTACTCATACTCTTCCAGAAAATTGCAGAGGAAGGTAAACTTTCAAACTCATTCTATGAAGCCACCATCACCCCAATACCAAAACCTGACAAAGATGCCACACACACACACAAAAAAAACCTACAGGCCAATATCACTCATGAATATAGATGCAAAAATCCTTAACAAAATTCTAGTAAACAGAATCCAACAACATATTGAAAAAATCATACACAATGACCAAGTGGGCTTTATCCCAGGGATGAAAGGATTCTTCAATATTCTCAAATCAAATGTTGTACACCACATTAACAAATTAAAAGATTAAAACCATATGATTATCTCAATAGATACAGGGAAAGCCTTTGACAAAATTCACCATCCATTTATGATAAAAAAAAAAAACCTTCCAGAAAGCAGACATAGAAGGAATATACCTCAACATAATAAAAACCATAAATGACAAACCCATAGCAAACATTATCCTCAATGGTGAAAAATTGAAAGCATTTCCCCTAAAGTCAGGAACAAGACAAGGGTGCACACTCTCACTACTACTATTCAACATAGTTTTGGAAGTTTTGGCCACAGCAATCAGAGCAGAAAAAGAAATAAAAGGAATCCAAATTGGAAAATAAGAAGTAAAACTCTCACTGTTTGCAGATGACATTATTCTCTACATAGAAAACCCTAAAGACTCCACCAGAAAATTACTAGAGCTAATTAATAAATACAGTAAAGTTGCAGGATATAAAATTAACAAGATATAAAATTAAAATTAGCAAGAAATCCCTTGCATTCCTATACACTAACAATGAGAAAACACAAAGAGAAATTAAGGAAACAATTCTATTCAGCATTGCAAAGAAAAGAATAAAATACTTAGGAATAAATCTATCTAAAGAAACAAAAGACCTAAATATAGAAAACTATAAAACACTGATGAAAGAAATCAAAGAGGACACAAATAGATGGAGAAATATATCATGTTTATGGATTGGAAGAATCAATATAGTGAAAATGAGTATACTAGCCAAAGCAATCTGTAGATTCAATGCAATCCCTATCAAGCTACCAAGGATATTTTTCAGAGAATTAGAACAAATAATTTCACAATTTGTATGAAATTACAAAAAACCTCGAATAGCCAAATCAATCTTGAGAAAGAAGAATGGAATTGGAGGAATCAACCTGCCTGACTTCAGGTTATACTATTTAGCAACAGTCATCAAGACAGTATGGTACTGGCACAAAGACAGAAACATAGTTCAGTTCAGTTCAGTTGCTCAGTCATGTCCGCCTCTTTTCAACCCCATGAACCACAGCATGCCAACCCTCCCTGTCCATCACCAACTCCCAGAGTTTACCCAAACTCATGTCCATTGAGTCGGTGACGCCATCCAACCATCTTATCCTCTGTCGTCCCAATGAAACAAAATAGAAAGCCCAGAGATAAATCCAGGCACCTATGGACACCTTATCTTTGACAAAGGAGGCAAGAATATACAATGGAGAAAAGACAATCTCTTTAACAAGTGGTGCTGGGAAAACTGGTCAACTGTAAAAGAATGAAACTACAACACTTTCTAACACCATACACAAAAAATAAATGCAAAATGGATGAAAGACCTAAATGTACGACCAGAAATTATAAAACTCCTAGAGGAAAACATAGGCAAAACACTCTGACATAAATCACAGCAGGATCTTCTATGACCCATCTCCCAGAGTAATGGAAATAAAAGCAAAACTAAACAAATGAGACCTAATTAAACTTCAAAGCTTTTGCACAATGAAGGAAACTATAAGCAAGGTGAAAAGACAGCCTTCAGAATGGGAGAAAATAATAGCAAATGAAGCAACTGACAAAGGATTAATCTCAAAAATATACAAGCAGCTCCTGCAGCTCAATTCCAGAAAAATAAATGACCCAATCAAAAAGTAGGCCAAAGAATTAAACAGACATTTCTCCAAAGAAGATATACAAATGGCTAACAAACACATGAAAAGATGCTCAACATCACTCATTATCAGAGAAATGCAAATCAAAACAACAATGAAGTATCATCTCACACTGGTCAGAATGGCTGCTATCAAAAAGT
Source organism: Tragelaphus eurycerus (assembly GCA_935064755.1). NCBI lineage: Eukaryota > Metazoa > Chordata > Mammalia > Artiodactyla > Bovidae > Tragelaphus > Tragelaphus eurycerus. The sequence continues at coordinate 6,752,001 of CAKXYN010000110.1, read as the reverse complement.
CTAAAAACAATAAATGCTGGAGAGAGTGTGGAGAAAAAGGAACCCTCTTATACTGTTGGTGGGAATGCAAACTAGTACAGTCACTATGGAGAACAGTGTGGAGATTCCTTAAAAAGCTGGAAATAAAATTGCCATCAGATCAGATCAGATCAGTCACTCAGTCGTGTCCGATACATTGCAACCCCATGAATTGCAGCACGCCACGCCTACCTGTCCATCACCAACTCCCGGAGTTCACCCAGACTCACGTCCATCGAGTCAGTGATGCCATCCAGCCATCTCATCCTCTGTCGTCCCCTTCTCCTCCTGCCCCCAATCCCTCCCAGCATCAGAGTCTTCTCCAATGAGTCAACACTTTGCATGAGGTGGCCAAAGTACTGGAGTTTCAGCTTTAGCATCATTCCTTCCAAAGAAATCCCAGGGCTGATCTCCTTCAGAATGGACTGGTTGGATCTCCTTGCAGTCCAAGGGACTCTCAAGAGTCTTCTCCAACACCACAGTTCAAAAGCATCAATTCTTCGGCTCTCAGCCTTCATCACAGTTCAACTCTCACATCCATATATGACCACAGGAAAAACCATAGCGTTGACTAGACAAACCTTTGTTGGCAAAGTAATATCTCTGCTTTTCAATATGTTATCTAGGTTGGTCATAACTTTCCTTCCAAGGAGTAAGCGTCTTTTAATTTCATGGCTTCAGTCACCATCTGCAGCGATTTTAGAGCCTAGAAAAATAAAGTCCGTCACTGTTTCCACTGTTTCCCCATCTATCTCCCATGAAGTGATGGGACCAGATGCCATGATCTTCGTTTTCTCAATGTTGAGCTTTAAGCCAACTTTTTCACTCTCCACTTTCACTTTCATCAAGAGGCATTTTAGTTCCTCTTCACTTTCTGCCATAAGGGTGGAGTCATCTGCATATGGCACCCCACTCCAGTACTTTGCCTAGAAAATCCCATGGATGGAGGAGCCTGGTAGGCTGCAGTCCATGAGTTCGCAAAGAGTCAGACACAACTGAGTGACTTCACTTTCACTTTTCACTTTCATGCATTGGAGAAGGAAATGGCAACCCACTCCAGTGTCTTGCCTGGAGAATCCCAGGGACGGGGGAGCCTGGTGGCTGCCGTCTATGGGGTCACACATAGTCGGACACGACTGAAGTGACTTAGCAGCAGCAGCAGCAGCATCTGCATATCTGAGGTTACTGATATTTCTCCTGGCAATATTGATTCCAGCTTGTATCTCTTCCAGTCCAGCGTTTCTCATGATGTACTCTGCATATAAGTTAAATAAGCAGAGTGACAATATACAGCCTTGACGTACTCCTTTTCCTATTTGGAACCAGTCTGTTGTTCCATGTCTAGTTCTAACTGTTGCTTCCTGACCTGCATACAAATCCCAGTGCTGGGCATACACACCAAGAAAACCAGAATTGAAAGAGATTCATGTACCCCAATGTTCATCACAGCACTGTTTACAATAGCCAGGACATGGAAGCAAACTAGATGTCCATCAGCGAACTAATGGATAACAAAGCTGTGGTACATATACACAATGGAATATTACTCAGCCATTAAAAAGAATGCATTTGAATCAGTTCTAATGAGGTGGATGAAACTGGAGCCTATTATACAGAGTGAAGTAAGTCAGAAAGAAAAACAGCAATAGTTTTTTAATGCATATATATGGAATTTAGCTCAACATTCAGAAAACGAAGATCATGGCATCTGGTCCCATCACTGCATGGGAAATAGATGGAGAAACAGTGGAAACAGTGTCAGAATTTATTTTTCTGGGCTTCAAAATCACTGCAGATGGTGACTGCAGCCATGAAATTAAAAGACGCTTACTCCTTGGAAGGAAAGTTATGACCAACCTAGATAGCATATTCGAAAGCAGAGACATTACTTTACCAACAAAGGTTCGCCTAGTCAAGGCTGTGGTCTTTCCAGTGGTCATGTATGGATGTGAGAGCTGGACTGTGAAGAAGGCTGAGCGCCGAAGAATTGATGCTTTTGAACTGTGGTGTTGGAGAAGACTCTTGAGAGTCCCTTGGACTGCAAGGAGATCCAACCAGTCCATTCTGAAGGAGATCAGCCCTGGGATTTCTTTGGAAGGAATGATGCTAAAGCTGAAACTCCAGTATTTTGGCCACCTCATGCGAAGAGTTGACTCACTGGAGAAGACTCTGATGCTGGGAGGGATTGAGGGCAGGAGGAGAAGGGGACAACAGAGGATGAGATGGCTGGATGGTATCACTGACTCGATGGATGTGGGTCTGAGTGACCTCCGAGAGCTGGTGATGGACAGGGAGGCCTGGCGTGCTGCGGTTCATGGGGTCGCAAAGAGTCGGACACGACTGAGCGACTGATCTGATCTGATCTGATGGAATTTAGAAAGATGGTAACGATGACCCTATATGTGAGACAGCAAAAGAAACACAGATGTAAAGAACAGACTGTTGGACTCTGTGGGAGAAGGCGAGGGTGGGATGATTTGAGAGAATAGCATTGAAACATGTATATTATCATATGTGAAATAGATTGCCAGTCCAGGTTCAGTGCATGAGGCAGGGTGCTCAGAGCTGAGAGATGGGATGGGGAGGGAGGTGGGAGAGAGGGTCTGGATGGGGAACACATGTACACCCACGGTTAATTCATATGAATGTATGGCAAAAAGCATCACAGTATTGTAAAGTAATTAGCCTCCAATTAACATTAAAAAATAAATAACTAAAATAAAGTAGAGGCCTTGACTAATTTCAGAAAACAGGCCCTCCTAGATGGTGCTAAAGCCATCCAAGCCTTAAGTGAAGAACAAATAAGAAAAGCAGTAATTCAAAACAGAATGACTTTGGACATGCTCACAGCTGCTCAAGGAGGGACTTGTGCTGTAATTAAAGTTGAATGTTGTGTATATATTTCTGATTTATCTGGCAATGTATCAGCTGCTTTAGATGACATGAAAAACCAGCTAAAAGAAATGTCAAATGAAAACATTCCTTTCTGGACTTCAGTCCTATCTTGGGTGAAGGGTAATTGGCAGGAAACTATATTTACCATTGTTACAGTTGCCTTGATAGTTCTGCTTTGTGGACCCTGCATTTTACAATGTAGTATAAACTTTGAAACCCAAAGGTTGGTATCGCTCTCCCAAATTGGCAGCCAGAGAGCCAGGGTGCAATATATCCCTACGAGTGATGCTCATACTATGAGTTAAGAGCATCAGGAGGGGGGATGAAGGAGGAAAGAGACAGAACAGGCTCCATCTTGAAAGCAGGATTCCATCTTGGGCCAGACAGTGGACTTTGAGCTATATGCCCAGTATCTATGGAAACAACATACCAGCTGGAAAACCAGACACCCCTCCACCCCCCGATGGAAGAGTCCCAGGGCTCATACCTAGACTCTCCGTCACCTAAAAGAATACCCTAATTATCTGTGTAACAGGATAGAACCATAAATTCTATTATGCTTACTGGGGTATGACCACAGGCCTATTCATAATTGTCCACTGTTAACTACCTAGGCTTAAGGCATATGAATCACGGGTTAACTTTGATTGTATCTTTCTTTTCCTTTGTTCAGACTAGTTTCAGAGAATTTGGGGAGGTGGGTTTGAGCATGTACTCTTAGGGTATATAAGGTTTTCACAAAAACTAATCAGGGTCCTACCCACTCCAGTGTTCTTGCCTGGAGAATCCCAGGGACGGGGGAGCCTGGTGGGCTGCCGTCCATGGGGTCACACAGAGTCGGACACGACTGAAGTGACTTAGCAGCAGCAGCAGCAGCAATCAGGGTCCTTGGCTAAGAGGAGACTGCCTTGGGCCCGCCGGTGTAATAACGTGCACTCCATTATCTGCATTGTCCTTCTGAGTGAGTTTGTTTCCTGGAACTAGTGGCTACAACATTATCTTTCAATTTGTGAATACAGTGTATCATATAGATTGATTTGCATATATTGAAGAATTCTTGTATCCCTGGAATAAATCCAACTTGATCATGGTGTACGAGCTTTTCGATGTGTTGCTGAATTCTGTTAGCTAAAATTTTGTTGACGATTTTTGCATCTATGTTCATTACTGATATTGATTGGACTGTAGTTTTCTATTTTATTGTTGTTATCTTTGTCTGGTTTTGGTGTCAGGGTGATGGTGGCCTCATAGAAGGAGTTTGGAAGTGTTCCTTCCTCTGCAATTTTTTAAAAGAGTTTTAGAAGGATAGGCATTAGCTCTTCTATAAATGGAAAATATTGTATTCTTTAGAACAGCACTACTTAGTAAAAAATACTCATGGTGTGAATATAATAGCTTCCCACATTTTATTCACTGTATTCAACATAAATAATGTCTTGGTAAACTTCTTTCTACCCAATTCCTTACTCTCTAGTCATGTACATTAAATTGATATTTGGTCAAATATGGCTGGAAGATGAACATTCCTACAAGGGCAGACTTGTTGCTGAGCATCAGAGGGACTGATTATGTGTGTTAATAATTCTGACACCCTGTACCCAACTGCCCTGACCCTGCTCTTCTGCCCTGAGTTCTGTTAGTTGGTACATCTTTAAATTCTTGGTATTCATCTTTGTTTCTCCTAGACAGGTTTCCATGAAGCTGGGCAACCTGTGATTGGAGGGGACTGATCAGCACTTGAGGGAGGGAACTGGGGCCTGAGCGGCTTCCTATGGTTGGAGGGAGGGTGGATTTTCCTAGTGCAAAGTGTAAATTCCAGTTTGGGTGATGGTGGTTAATACAGGCATGTCTGCCTCCCTCTGAAACACTATCCCTTGAAGGAATACCTCAGATTCCTTCAAGAATGTAGTTTAGTGTTGATGAGAGTATTTCAAGCCCAGGTCCATCATCCTGAAGCTGTTTGAGAATCTGAATATGTAATGGGATATTTATAATGTCCAGGAAGACAATGGGGACTATAAAGTTTCTCACACTGACTTCCTGACTATGGATCCATCTTATTTCATTTTGTCCATCTTTGCTTTCATCAACCCTGGGGTGCTAGTTTCTTGTCATCAGGCAGTAGACTGTGCTGTGAAGACTGAGTCAGGAGGGAGGCACACCTTCTGTCCTCCCACTGCTCACAGGGTCCAGGGTCTAATCTCCCCAAACCAGCTGGATCATGGTGGTCTCTGTTCCAGCCATTCCCCCTGCAACCTCTCTCCTAAGTCCTCCCTAGGTTGGAAGGAATTTGGCATCACAGCTGGGTTCTCTTTCCTGGGCCCAGCACACTGTTGCCCTCTCACCCTCAATCTTCTCAGGACTCTGGGGTCTGGTGAGTAATGCCAGTAACTCCACATCCACCCCACTGAATGAGTGGCTGATACTTCATGAAGATTCTGTATGTAAACCTATTAGGGGGTGATGGAGGTGACCCTGAGTCTGCTGCCCCTGGTGTGGAAGGTGAGGAGGCTGTGTGGTTCTCAGTCTCGAGGGATGGGGGATGGGTGAAACATAAGATATATTTTTTTTTTTTTTTTTTTTATTTTTTTTTTTTTTTTTTTTTGAATATTATTTTTTTTTTTTTTTAAAAAAACTCTTTTTTTTTTTATTAAAAAAAAAAAAAAAAATATAGTATAAAAAAATTATAAAAAGATAGTGTTTAGTTTGAAAAATTAATACATTTCAGATATAATATTATACATATTTCAATGCTATTCTCCCCAGTCATCCCACCCTCTCCCGGTCCCAGAGTCCAAAAGTCTGGTCTATACATCAGTGTCTCTTTTGTTGTCTCGTAAATAGGGTTATTTTTACCATCTTTCTAAATTCCATATACATGCGTTAGTATACTGTATTTGTGTTTTTGTTTCTGGCTTACTTCACTCTGTATAATAGGCTCCAGTTCCATCCACCTCCTTAGAACTGATTCAAATGTATTCTTTTTAATGGCTGAGTAATACTCCATTGTGTATATGTACCACAGCTTGTTTATCCATTCATCTGTGGATGGACATCTAGGTTGCTTCCACGTTCTGGCTATTGCAAACAGTGCTGCTATGAACATTGGGGTACACGTGTCTCTTTCAATTCTGGTTTTCTCAGTGTATATGCCCAGCAGTGGGATTGCTGGATCATAAGGCAGTTCTATTCCCAGTTTTTTGAGGAATCTCCATACTGTTCTCCAAAGTGGCTGTACTAGTTTGCATTCCCACCAACAGTGCAAGAGGGTTCCCTTCTCTCCGCACCCTCTCCAGCATTTATTGCTTGTAGACTTTTGGATAGCAGCCATTCTGATTGGCGTGAAATGGTATCTCATAGTGGTTTTGATTTGCATTTCTCTGATAATGAGTGATATTGAGCATCTTTTCATGTGTTTGTTAGCCATCTGTATGTCTTCTTTGGAGAAATGTCTATTGAGTTCTTTGGCCCATTTTTTGATTGGGTCATTTATTTTTCTGGAATTGAGCTGTAGAAGTTGCTTGTATATTTTTGAGATTAGTTGTTTGTCAGTTGCTTCATTTGCTATTATTTTCTCCCATTCTGAAGGCTGTCTTTTCACCTTGCTTATAGTTTCCTTTGTTGTGCAGAAGCTTTTAAGTTTGATTAGGTCCCATTTGTTCATTTTTTATTTTATTTCTGATATTCTGGGAGGTGGGTCATAGAGGATCCTGCTGTGATGTAAGTCAGAGAGTGTTTTGCCTATGTTTTCCTCTAGGAGTTTTATGGTTTCTGGTCTTACATTTAGCTCTTTAATCCATTTTGAGTTTATTTTTGTGTATGGTGTTAGAAAGTGTTCTAGTTTCATTCTTTTACAAGGGTTTGACCAGTTTTCCCAGCACCACTTCTTAAAGAGATTGTCTTTAATCCATTGTATATTCTTGCCTCCTTTGTCAAAGATAAGGTGACCATATGTGCGTGGATTTATCTCTGGGCTTTCTATTTTGTTCCATTGACCTATATTTCTGTCCTTGTGCCAGTACCATACTGTCTTGATGACTGTGGCTTTGTAGTAGAGCCTGAAGTCAGGCAGGTTAATTCCTCCAGTTCCGTTCTTCTTTCTCAAGATAGCTTTGGCTATTCGAGGTTTTTTGTATTTCCATACAAATTGAGAAATTATTTGTTCTAGCTCTGTGAAGAATACCGTTGGTAGCTTGATGGGGATTGCATTGAATCTATAAATTGCTTTGGGTAGTATATTCATTTTCACTATATTGATTCTACCAATCCATGAACATGGAATATTTCTCCATCTATTAGTGTCCTCTTTGATTTCTTTCACCAGTGTTTTATAGTTTTCTATATATAGGTCTTTAGATTCTTTAGGAAGATATATTCCTAAGTATTTTATTGTTTTCATTGCAATGGTGAATGGAATTGTTTCCTTAATTTCTCTTTCTATTTTCTCGTTATTAGTGTACAGGGATGCAAGGGATTTCTGTGTGTTAATTTTATATCCTGCAACTTTACCATATTCATTGATCAGTTCTAGTAATTTTCTGGTGGAATCTTTAGGGTTTTCTATGTAGAGGATCATGTCATCTGCAAATAGTGAGAGTTTTACTTCTTCTTTTCCAATTTGGATTCCTTTTATTTCTTTTTCTGCTCTGATTGCTGTGGCCAAAACTTCCAAAACTATGTTGAATAGTAATGGTGAAAGTGGGCATCCTTGTCTTGTTCCTGACTTTAGAGGAAATGCTTTCAATTTTTCACCATTGAGGATAATGTTTGCTGTGGGCTTGTCATATATAGCTTTTATTATGTTGAGGTATGTTCCTTCTATTCCTGCTTTCTGGAGAGTTTTTATCATAAATGGATGTTGAACTTTGTCAAAGGCTTTCTCTGCATCTATTGAGATAATCATATGGTTTTTATTCTTCAGTTTGTTAATGTGGTGTATTACGTTGATTGATTTGCGGATATTGAAGAATCCTTGCATTCCTGGGATAAAGCCCACTTGGTCATGGTGTATGATCTTTTTAATGTGTTGTTGGATTCTGATTGCTAGAATTTTGTTAAGGATTTTTGCATCTATGTTCATCAGTGATATTGGCCTGTAGTTTTCTTTTTTTGTGGGATCTTTGTCAGGTTTTGGTATTAGGGTGATGGTGGCCTCATAGAATGAGTTTGGAAGTTTGCCTTCTTCTGCAATTTTCCGGAACAGTTTGAGTAGGATAGGTGTTAGCTCTTCTCTAAATTTTTGGTAGAATTCAGCTGTGAAGCCGTCTGGACCTGGGCTTTTGTTTGCTGGAAGATTTCTGATTACAGTTTCAATTTCCGTGCTTGTGATGGGTCTGTTAAGAGTTTCTATTTCTTCTTGATCCAGTTTTGGGAAGTTGTACTTCTCTAAGAATTTGTCCATTTCTTCCACATTGTCCATTTTATTGCCATATAATTGCTGATAGTAGTCTCTTATGATCCTTTGTATTTCTGTGCTGTCTGTTGTGATCTCTCCATTTTCATTTCTAATTTTATTGATTTGATTTTTCTCCCTTTGTTTCTTGATGAGTCTGGCTAGTGGTTTGTCAATTTTATTTACCCTTTCAAAGAACCAGCTTTTGGCTTTGTTGATTTTTGCTATGGTTTCTTTTGTTTCTTTTGCATTTATTTCTGCCCTAATTTTTAGGATTTCTTTCCTTCTACTAACCTTGGGGTGCTTCATTTCTTCCTTTTCCAGTTGCTTTAGGTGTAGAGTTAGGTTATTTATTTGGCTTTTTTCTTGTTTCTTGAGGTATGCCTGTATTGCTATGAACTTTCCCCTTAGGACTGCTTTTACAGTGTCCCACAGGTTTTGGGTTGTAGTGTTTTCATTTTCATTCGTTTCTATGCAGAATTTGGTTTCTTTTTTGATTTCTTCTGTGATTTGTTGGTTATTCAGGAGTGTGTTGTTCAGCCTCCATATGTTGGTCTTTTTAATAGATTTTCTCCTGTTATTGAGATTTACTCTTACTGCATTGTGGTCAGAAAAAATGCTTGGAATGATTTCAATTTTTCTGAACTTACCAAGGCTAGATTTATGGCCCAGGATGTGGTCTATCCTGGAGAAGGTTCCGTGTGCACTTGAGAAAAAGGTGAAATTCATTGTTTTGGGATGAAATGTCCTATAGATATCAATTAGTTCTAACTGGTCTATTGTATCGTTTAAAGTTTGTGTTTCCTTGTTAATTTTCTGTTTAGTTGATCTATCCATTGGTGTGAGTGGGGTATTAAAGTCTCCCACTATTATTGTGTTATTGTTGATTTCTCCTTTCATACTTGTTAGTATTTGTCTTATATATTGTGGTGCTCCTAAGTTGGGTGCATATATATTTATAATTGTTATATCTTCTTCTTGGATTGATCTTTTGATCATTAGGTAGTGACCTTCTTTGTCTCTTTTCACATCCTTTGTTTTAAAGTCTATTTTATCTGATATGAGTATTGCTACTCCTGCTTTCTTTTGGTCTCTATTTGCGTGGAAAATCTTTTTCCAGCCCTTGACTTTCAGTCTGTATGTGTCCCCTGTTTTGAGGTGGGTTTCTTGTAGACAGCATATGGAGGGGTCTTGTTTTTGTATCCATTCAGCCAGTCTCTGTCTTTTGGTTGGGGCATTCAACCCATTTACATTTAAGGTAATTAATGATACATATGATCCCGTTGCCATTTACTTTGTTGTTTTGGGTTTGAATTTATATATCCTTTTTGTGTTTCCTGTCTAGAGAATGTCCTTTAGTATTTGTTGGAGAGCTGGTTTGGTGGTGCTGAATTCTCTCAGCTTTTGCTTGTCTGTAAAGGTTTTGATTTCTCCTTCATATTTGAATGAGATCCTTGCTGGGTACAATAATCTGGGCTGTAGGTTCTTTTCTTTCATCACTTTAAGTATGTCTTGCCATTCCCTCCTGGCTTGGAGAGTTTCTATTGAAAGATCAGCTGTTATCCTTATGGGAATTCCCTTGTGTGTTATTTGTTGTTTTTCCCTTGCTGCTTTTAATATTTGTTCTTTGTGTTTGATCTTTGTTAATTTGATTAATATGTGTCTTGGGGTGTTTCGCCTTGGGTTTATCCTATTTGGGACTCTCTGGGTTTCTTGGACTTGAGTGATTATTTCCTTCCCCATTTTAGGGAAGTTTTCAACTATTATCTCCTCTAGTATCTTCTCATGGTCTTTCTTTTTGTCTTCTTCTTCTGGGACTCCTATGATTCGAATATTGTAACGTTTAATATTGTCCTGGAGGTCTCTGAGATTGTCCTCATTCCTTTTAATTCGTTTTTCTTTTTTCTCCTCTGATTCCTTTAATTCTGCCATTCTATCTTCTAATTCGCTAATTCTATCTTCTGCCTCTGTTATTCTACTATTTGTTGCCTCCAGAGTGTTTTGGATCTCATTTATTGCATTATTCATTATATATTGACTCTTTTTTATTTCTTCTAGGTCCTTGTTAAATCTTTCTTGCATCTTCTCAATGCTTTTCTCCAGGCTATTTATCCATGATTCCATTTTGCTTTCCAGATTTTGGATTAATTTCACTATCATTATTCAGAATTCTTTATCAGGTAGGTTCGCTATTTCTTCCTCTTTTGTTTGGTTTGGTGGGCAATTATCCTGTTCCTTTACCTGCTGGGAATTCTTCTGTCTTTTCATCTTGTTTAAATTGCTAAGTTTGGGGCGTCTTTACTGTATTCTGGTAGTCTGTGGAGTTCTCTTTACTGTGGTGTTTCTGCACTATATGTGGGTTTGTACCGGTGGCTTGTCGAGGTTTCTTGTTTATGGAAGCTTGCATCGGTGTTCTGGTGGGTGGAGCTGGATTTCTTTTCTCTGGGGTGCAGTGGAGTGTCTAGTAGTGAATTATGAGATGTCTATGATTTTGGGGTCGCTTTGTGTAGCCTGTGTATTGGAGCTCAGGCTGTGTTCTTGTTTTTCTGGAGAATTTGCTTGGTATGTCTTGTTGTGGAACTTGCTGGTCTTTGTGTGATGCTTGGTTTCAGAGTAGGTATGGAGGCTTTTAATGAGCTCCTGTCAATTAATGTTTCGTGGGATCAGGGTATGGACTTAAGCCTCCTGGTTCCAGTTATTGGTCTTATTTTTACAGTAGTCTCAAAAACTTCTTCTTCTATAATGCATTCCACAACTGGACCGCTCAGAGATGTTCACGGAATTATACAGAGAAGGAAAAAGGGAGGAAGGAGACAGAGGTGGTCAGGAGGATAAAAGGAGGGAGTGTGAAGGAGAGAGACAGATCTAGTCAGTAATCAGTAAAGAAAAGAAAAAAGGAAAGGAAAAAAGCAAAGGACAAAAAGGAAAAAAGAAAAAAAAAAAAAAACAAACCAGGGTCGCAAAAGTTATATCTAAACGTGGAGATTAAAGAAGTACTAGAGGATAAAAAAAAAATAAAAATAAAAGAAACAAAACAAAACAAACAACAACAAAAAAAAAAATTAAAAGGAAAAAAAAATTTTTGTTTTCCTTTTTCCAATTAACAAATAATAAAAATTTAAAAAATATATATATATTAAAAAAAGAAAAAGAAAAAAAAAAAGGAAATAATGATGGGAAAAATAGTAACAATATATATAAGAGTTTCTCTATTATTGTTGTGGGTTCAGTTCATTTTCGGCTAGTTCCTTGTTCCGGCTTAAATTTCTCAAGATCTATAGGCCCCTTTCTCTGTAGTTGGTCTGTATAGTCCTTTGTTCTGTGCACGGTTCGGCGGTGTTCTGGGCCAAGGCCGGCCACTCGTGTGGTCAGCGCTGCACAATCTGGATTGCCGGCCCAAACTGCTCCAGTTAGGCAGCACTCCAGACAATCAGGCGAACAAAGTCTGCGCTGAGGCCCGCAGAGGGGGAGGGGCCGGCGACGGGAATGGTGGGGCGGGCGGGTGGGGGGAGGGGATGGGGTGGCCCTCGTGGGAGCCGCCGGCACAGCGGGCGGGGGCACGCCTGCGCGGGAGTGGCCGGCGGGGGAGCGTCCAGTGGGGGAGAGTCCCGCGGGGGAGCGTCCCTCGGGGGAGCGCCGGCAGGGGAGCGTGCCGCGTGGGAACGGCCAAGGCGTCTCCCTGCCCAGCCCCGGCTCCCCAATGGTAGATGCGGGCGTTTGCAGCGGTGCTTCTCCGCTGCGGAAGTTACCACAGGGCCCGCAGTCTGTGGGTTCTAATTGCTCAACTGTTCTCCTCCCTGTTATGATAGTCTCCGTGTTTCCCAGGTTCGGCGCAGTTTCCGCAGGGAGAGTGTTTCCTTGTGTTTGGAAACTTCTCTTTTTAAGACTCCCTTCCCCGGACAGAGGTCCGCCCCTCCCTCTTTGTCTCTCTCTGGCTTCTATATTCTTTCCTACCTCCTTTAGAAGGCAGTGAGTTGCTTTTCTGGGTGTCCGACGTCCTCCGCCAGCACTCCGAAGCTGTTTGTGGAATTTACCCCGTCCTTTTTTGAATGTGGGGGAGAGAAAGTTTTCCCCTCCCCAACCCCCCCCCATCTTAACCGGAAGTCGGGAAGATTTTTTATTTCCAAGTACAGTGTGGAAACCTTCTCAGACTCCCTCAGGTAATGGTCTGAATAGATGTTCTCTCTGTCCTCCTGCTTCTGTGTTTGTAGGGCCCTGGTCTTGGGGTTTTTTTTCTTTTCCCTCTCTTTCTTTTTTTCTTTTTTTTTGTTTTTTTGGGAAAAATATATATATTTTATGGAGGGGGGGGGGGGAAAGAAATAAAAAAATACAGCAGGGGGGAAAAAAAAGAGGGAAGAAAGAAAAAAAAAATTATTGTATTGAGTCCTTCCTTCATGGTTAACTGACACAAAAAAGGGCCCGAGGCCCCGGGGGGATGGGGGCGGGAATCCCCATGAAGTAACTAATCAAGGGAGCTACTGCATCACAGTTGTGGGCAAGAGACTCTGGGGCTTCAGTGAGAGGTCGCTTCTAAATGTGTGGGAGTTGTGTCCACAGGCAGGGTGATGTTCCCAGAGGAGAGATGGCCAGGGCATTACTAGGGGAGGACAGCAAGAGAGGATAGGTTTGAAGTGTCTGAGTTCTGAGTGCTTGGTGTTAGACAGGGGAATGCTAAAGAGTCAGCATGACCAGGAGATTCTCAAGAGTCTCTGAGTCCTTCAAGGCTGTGGTATCAGGCCCTCACATCACTCCATGTCCCTTACTCAGATGCAGGCCTAGAACTTCATGCTTGATCTGAAGACTCCAGATTTTCATATTGTTATTTACACACGCACATACACACACACAGAATGCCAGACATATCAGACCAACTGAAATCAAATAATCATTGATTCACTTTATAACTTGAAGGCATGTGTTCAGGACCTTGGGACTAACCCTCAGGAATCCTCTTCAGCTTGTAGAGAGCTTGAGATGTTAAACCTCATGACCCTCCTTGCTGAGCCTACACAGGGGCCTGGGAGGGCGGGCAATGGCTGCAATGAGATGGATGCCATGGTGGACAGAGTGGACTGTGACTCAAGGGCCCCAGTTCAGACAAGGCAGAACAACAGGTGCATTAAAAGGAAGTGCAATGAACACCAGTGCACATCCTCAGCCTGGACCCTCGGGGCAGAGCCCTGTTCCTCCTCTTTCCTGGCTGCCTTCCTTGGGGAGGGAAGCGGGTCTGGTCTAATGGATGTGTGCAGGGGCAGGAACCCATGCTATGAACATCCACAATAATGCCATAGGAAGCTGTGGTCACTTTTTCCTCAGGCCATGCTGGCCCACTGTGAGTTGAATGTGGTCAGTAACTCCCCATTCCCAATCCTCAACTGCAGAAATTCAGCACTGGAAGGCAGTGTTATGTCTCCAGGTAGTGGGACAGCATCCATGTGGGGCTGGAAATAAATTGCGCAATTAACTCTCACTCCAGTCCTACCGCCTCCCGTTGTTATGGATGCCTTCCCTTCTTCACAGGACCCTTCCTGGGTGGATGGAGAATTGTGTGTGGCCCTGACTCTTGACAAGTGCATCTCATGACACCCTGCAGGGTGTCAGCAGGGGGCGAGCCTCATCTATCCAATTAACAAGAAGCTCAGACGTGTGCTGCCTTAGTACAAAGGGCAGCTGCCCCTTGTAGGACTTCCTGCAGAGATTTATGTCAGTGAGTCTCCCAGCAGGATTCACATCTTGGAGATTTCTTGTTCTGCCCCTTGCAGCTCTCAGGCGAGTGAGTGTCACCCAGACTCCTTCTTTCCTCTCTCTTGAATTTCCTGTGGCTATACCCACCCAGAATGTTGTCTAAAGTTCCTGAGACCCCAGAGAGTCATCACATTACACTCAGATTCACAAAAGAAGCAGATGGAGCGAAGGCTGGATTGTGTCTGTTGAATGGCCCCTTGGGAAGTTATGGTGATGGGATTCATGGTTATTGAGAAAAAAAAAATCTCATTTCTTTCAATAAAGAAACCACAACCTTCTCCCTTAGCAGGGTTAGTGTTTGTATAAGACTTGCATGTCCTCCCAGCTTCCTGACAGTTTCCGGGGCACCATCCTACATCCTGGCCTTCTTCCGCCTCACCCTTTGGGGAGCCCTGTAGGAGGGTCCTGCTGGTGACCCAGGAAGCACCCACAGGCTGGTTTCTGCAGGACTATCTTTTCCACTACTGCTGCTGACTCCCATCTGAGGGACAACCCCTTTCAGGATGACAGTCAGCTCCCTTCAGGTGGAAATGACCAGTAAAGGCTAATCTGTCATCCCCTTTGTGTTTGTTGGCTGCTGGGGTGGGTTCCAGGAGCATCTGAGCCTCTGTGTCCTTGGGGAAGCCTCTCCTTCATCCCAGCGTCCATTTTCTTTCCTTACTTGGAGTTACAGGTGTGATAAATGTGGACGATGAGGAGATGTCTAGGGCACTGACCCCAGCTCCTTCTGTCCCTGTCCTTCTTTCCAGCCCCACGATCCTGGTGGTCCACCCCTGTTACTGGATGGTATCCTCCACCTTCCCGTGAACTCCTCCATGCACAGCTGTTCTGAGGTCCAGTCTCAGGTCCTTTCTTTAGTCTCCTAAGGGGTCAGCTTCCTCCTCCTCTCCACTGTTGCTGCTAAGTCACTTCAGTCGTGTCCAATTCTGTGTGACCCCATAGACAGCAGCCCACCACACTCAGCCACCCCTGGGATTCTCCAGGCAAGAACACTGGAGTGGGTTGCCATTTCCTTCTCCAATGCATGAAAGTGAAAAGTGAAAGTGAAGTCGCTCAGTCGTGTCCGACTCACTCGACCCCATGGACTGCAGACTAGCAGGCTCCTCCTTCCATGGGATTTTCCAGGCAAGAGTACTGGAGTGGGTTGCCATTGCCTTCTCCATCTCCACAGTTACCCTAACACAAACTGCAATTATTTCTTTCCATCATTGTGATTTATAGATCTCCCTGCTTGCCAGAGTTAGAACTCCAGTTAATGCTTGCCACAGTTCAAATCAGTCTCTTCTCAGTGTCTGATTGGTCAGGATTCTGGGGGTGCTGGGATGGGCGGGGGCTAGGCACAAAAGGGAGAGGCCAACGGAGCCGGGCACACAGGTCTGTGGGCAGGGCATCTGTGCAGAGTAAAAGGGGAACAATTGTTAGAGCAACTTTGTGTGAGTCCTTCCAAGACCTGTCCCAGTGTCTGGGAGAAATCTCGCCACTACCTGTGTCCCCTCATCTCCTTCCTGTTTCCTCGTAGTGCCTCAGACACCCCCACTGTTCTTCTGAACACATTCTGGTCCAGGGAACCAGGTGAGATCTTATTCTCTTTTGCCTTCTCCTTCTAGTCCTAGAGAAGCTGAGGGTACTTAGTCTTTTAGGAGGGAATTCTGTGAGCTGAGCCAGAGCAGGAAACCAGGTCAGAGTCTAAGCCGCACAGCTAGTTGGCAGACGAACTGGGTTTTGAAGCCATGTGTTTGGTGAATCTAAGTATATTCCCCCTGAAGAATATTCTTTAGATCTGGGAGATTCAGGTCCCAGACTTGAAAGGAACAAAGGGAAGAAGATAGTCGTGAGCCATGGAACTGTGCCATGTGCGGGTCCAATGTGTGGGGTGGGGATGAAGGGGAGAGGTGGGCAGAGGCAAACAGGGAAGAGTGAGAGGACAGGACAGAGGTGGTTGCGAAACCTAATGTCATCCCTAAGAGATTGTGTCATAATTACATTGACATCTATGAGAAATGGGTTAAATGTACCAAAGAGCATGCACTGGGGTTAGAGTCAGTCATTCTCACTGAAGAGGGTGAGCAGGACAATCTTGAGAACTCCAAGCGAGAGAGCTTGGACCCTGGCATGCCAACAATAATCCTGTGTGTGCTTAATTTGTCCTGTCTGATCACTAGCCACTCTATTTCACCCCAGCCTGTGTGTGTCTCCCGTAAAAGGCTATGTGGCTGTGCCTGGTGGTCCTCGTGGGCCTGTACTACCTCCTGCGCTGGTACCGGGAGAGGCAGGTGATGAGCCACCTCCGGGACAAGTTCATCTTCATCACAGGCTGTGACTCGGGCTTCGGGAACCTGCTGGCCAGGCAGCTGGACCTGAGAGGCTTGAGGGTCCTGGCTGCATGTCTGACAGAGCAGGGGGCTGAGCAGCTGAGGAACCAGACGTCAGACAGGCTGCAGACGGTGATCCTGGATGTCACCAAGACAGACAGCGTTTCTGCGGCTACAGAGTGGGTGAAAGAGCGTGTGGGGGATAGAGGTAATACCCAGGTTTCTTGTTTGTTTATTTCTTCTCTCTGTGTGAGGGGACACTGGTTGTCAGCTCCCTGGGGAACATTCCAAGCTATTTCTGTGACTTGAAGTCCCACCTGCCTTCTTCACCTCACCCATCTGACTAGCCAAACCTCTGCCACCCCATACCCCCACCTCCTGACCTAGCTTCTGTAGTTTGGGGGAGAGATTTCCCTGATGAGACTGTGTCCTTGCAGACTACCTGTCTGGTGTCCCCTCCTCTCTCAGCGAAAGCATGGCTTTCTTACTGTTGTGTGAGCAAGGTAATCAGGGTGGAATTTCTGGAGGAGGGGTGGAGAGGGGGACTCTGGCTGGAAGGCTGCATGGGTGGCTGGGAGCAGGGCTTGAGCTGGGCTGTGTTCTCAGCACCTGAACATGGTCTTGCTGGTGACCCATAGCCAGGCTGCTAGAGGTTTAATGTCACTCGTTTTTGGTGCTGACACTGAACTCTCAGGAGTTGTCTAAGGAAGGCCTGAAAAGTACAGTGGAGTCACATTCTCTTTTTCTGTTTGTTGATCTCCATGTGTGATGCGTCTCTTTGTGGTATTACAGTTGTACCTGTGTTTTACGGGAGACGGAAAGAACTTTAACTAAATACAGATTTAAAACATGACATGGTGGACAATGGGGAAAGTATGTGGATGAGAACCAAATCACCCCAAATCCTACCACTCACAGATAAGTGCTGATAACATTTTGACATACATGATATTACAATTTGGACAGTCTCTTTCCTAATTTTCCAGTGAAAGAAGGTGAACAATTTTACAGGTAACAAAAATGTGTTCAAAAAATTAATAAATAATGATTGAGAATATTATATTCTTTAGAATAGCTCTATTTCATGAAAATTACCTCATGGTATGAATGTAATGGAAGAAACACAAGCTGGAATCAAGATTGCCGGGAGAAATATCAATAACCTCAGATATGCAGATGATACCACCCTTATGGCAGAAAGTGAAGAGGGGCTAAAAAGCCTCTTGATGAAAGTGAAAGTGGAGAGTGAAAAGGTTGGCTTAAAGCTCAACATTCAGAAAATGAAGATCATGGCATCTGGTCCCATCACTACATGGGAAATAGATGGAGAAACAGTGGAAACAGTGTCAGACTTTATTTTTCTGGGCTCCAAAATCACTGCAGATGGTGACTGCAGCCATGAAATTAAAAGACGCTTACTCCTTGGAAGGAAAGTTATGACCAACCTAGATAGCATATTCGAAAGCAGAGACATCACTTTGCCAACAAAGGTTCGCCTAGTCAAGGCTATGGTGTTTCCTGTGGTCATGTATGGATGTGAGAGCTGGACTGTGAAGAGGGCTGAGTGCCGAAGAATTGATGCTTTTGAACTGTGGTGTTGGAGAAGACTCTTGAGAGTCCCTTGGCCTGCAAGGAGATCCAACCAGTCCATTCTGAAGGAGATCAGCCCTGGGATTTCTTTGGAAGGAATGATGCTGAAGCTGAAACTCCAGTATTTTGGCCACCTCATGCGAAGAGTTGACTCATTGGAGAAGACTCTGATGCTGGGAGGGATTAAGGGCAGGAGGAGAAGGGGACGACAGAGGATGAGATGGCTGGATGGCATCGCTGACTCGATGAATGTGAATCTGAGTGACATCCGAGAGCTGGTGATGGATAGGGAGGCCTGGCGTGCTGCAGTTCATGGGGTCGCAAAGAGTCGGACACGACTGAGCGACTGATCTGATCTGATCTGATGAATGTAATTGGTTTCCATATTTTATTCATTGCATTGAGCATAAATGATATCTAGGTAAACTTCTTTCTACCCAATTCCCTAAGCTCTAATCACGGCTATTAATTTGATCTTTGGTCAAATAATGAGGAATATCCATTTCTACAAGGGCAGGCTTGGTGCTGAGCAGTGGAGGGACTAATTCTGTGTGTTCATTCCGACATCCTGTTCCCAAATGCCCTGAACCCTTCTGTTCTGCCCTGAGTTCTGTTAGTTGATAAGTCTTTAAGTTCTTGATGTGTCTTTGTGTGTCTTTCAGACAGGTTTCTATGAAGCTGGGCAACCTGTGATCTGAGGGAACTGGGGCCAGAGTGGCCTCTTGTGGGAGGGAGAGGACAGAGATTTCTGGGAAAACATGTAATTCTGATTTGGGGAATCATGGCTTCTCCTGAAAACCTGCCCACTGAATTCCCAAATTTTTGTAGGAATATGACCCAATATTGATGCAGGTGCTTCAAGGCCAGACCCTACAGGTCAATACCATGCCTCTAACCAGTTCCCCCAAACCTGGGACTTCAGATCTCTTTTCCTCAACCAATCTGCCTTTAACCTTCATTTATCTTTTTCTTTTTGTCTTTTATCTGTTTTCTCCTTCCTTCCTCTCCTTCCCTCCATTCCTCATTATTTCTCTCTGTTTTCCTCTCTTTCCTTCATACTAGCTGTTGAGCACTCAGTCAGAAAATCTGAAAAGTCAGAGGAATATTTATAATGTCTGCAAAAGCAATATGGATTGTGAACATTCAAAATTTCATTCTCAAATTTCAGACTATAGGCACACTAGATCTCCTGAAGCTCAGTACCTGCATTCATAAACTCTGGTTCCTTGTCACCTGGTTCCTTGTCACCAGGCAGTGGGTGGGATGTGAAGACTGAGTCAGGAGGGAGGCTGGCCTTCTGTCCTCCCACTGTTCACTGGGTCTGGTCTCCCTAAACCCCCAGGAGCATGGTAGTCTCTGCTCTAGCCGCTCCCACTGCGGCCTCTCTCCTAAAGTCCCCCCAGGTCGGAAGGTGACTTGGCACCATGACAGGGTCCACATTGCTGGACTCAGCACAGTGTTGCCCTCTTGCCTTCACTCTTCCCAGGGCTCTGGGGTCTGGTGAATAATGCTGGCATCTCCACCCCCACTGCACCCAACGAGTGGCTGACCAAACAGGACTTCATGAAGATTCTGGACGTGAACCTGTTGGGGGTGATTGATGTGACCCTGAGTATGCTTCCCCTGGTGCGGAAGGCAAGGGGCCGTGTGGTCAATGTCTCCAGCATCATGGGCCGGGTGGCCCTCTTTGGTGGAGGCTATTGCATGTCCAAGTATGGCGTGGAGGCCTTCTCAGACTCCCTCAGGTAATGGCCTGGGACAGACTGCCCACCTTGGTCCTCCTGCTTCTGTGCTTCTGGGGGAGCCTTTCACAGTGTTCCTTTCATCATTGACTGGAGTTCTTTTTTCTGTAATTGTCTCTCTTACTTTATTAAGCATTCCTTGGGCAGCTCCTTCCTAAGTTCTTAATATCAGGATGGGCTCCATGACTGTAGAGTTGGAATGAACATATTTTGACTGGATGATGTCCCACGATCTGAAAGTGAGGCAGAATTCTCACTGATATGATTGGCTACAGCATGTTCCACATATATTGCTGCTATAATATTAGGTAGGAGCAAACTTGTAAGCAGTGTAACCTCATGGAAGCAATTAATCAAGGGAACCAACTAATCATATCAGCAGTAGAAACCCTACCTTATGCAGGACTGAAGATAGCTCCAATGCAGGGGAAGGGTGTACTCAGGTAAAGAGATGATATTTAGAGGATAGTTAGAACAGTCCAGCTGATAGATGGCCAGGAAGTAGATCAGTTAGGAGAGGAAGAGAGGAAATTGAAGAGTATAGAGCAGATAAAATATAGAAAGTTTGGTGATCAATTGGATATGAGGGGAATATGAGGAGATGGTGCTTAAGCAGTACCTTGGAACACAACTGGTAGGATTTAGAGGTGTAGGCACATGTGCACAAAATATTAGGAAAAATATTCAAACTCTATCAGAATAACAGCATCATTAGATTTCTCCCTTTGGCTTTCTGTACTTCACAACCTCCCAGCGTTTTCTGCTTATCCTGCTGGAGTCTTTCTTGGTATCTTACTAATTTTGGGTGTGTTTTTGTGTTTATGTTGAAAGACCTCTGAAGTCCTTGCCTTTCTGCCTGTTTGCTTTGCAGGAGGGAGCTCTCCTACTTTGGGGTGAAGGTGGTTATGATCGAGCCTGGTTTTTTCAAGACCGCTGTGACCAGCCCTAAGGTACTCTCTCAGGGCCTCCAGGCATCATGGAATCAGGCCAGCCCAGAGATCAAGGAACTCTATGGAGAGAAGTTCATGGCTAACCGTGAGTGAGCTGTGGACCTTGGGGAGAGAGATAAACCCTTATCTGGAAGCCTGGGTCAGTCATTAGCACTTCCTTCAGTATCGTGTCCATCCTCCAGGCTCTGAGTCACCCACACAGTGGGGATATGGGCTCTGTCCCCAGGGTTCCATGTAATCACCTGGTGATCTAGGGAAAGTCTCCAGGCTTGGTAGACATAGGGACCTCTGTCTCCCTGAACCCCTTTTTATTTTGGGAGGAAACTGAAGCCAGAGAGGGAAGACTCTTTGTAGTCATGGCAAGCTGGAATTAGAACAGCTGGTTTACATGTCCTCAGATTTATTGTTTATAGACACCAGCAGTTTATGTAGTCCTGATATTCTCAGGAAAAGAATTAGAGGTTACTTCGTGTGGAACCATTGCTCTTGGTCTAAGAATGTAATTTGAGAATGTAGGTTGATTCAAGTTAGGTGGTCTAGGGATTCTTAAGAGCATTGCTACATAAGTTGATCCCTAAGTCAGAATGGTCGGAGGTGGAAATATATCTGGATTCTTTCTCATTGTGGACAGTCATGAAATCAGTCAACTTGTTGGAGACAACCTGCTGCCAGGATCTGTCCTTGGTAACAGACTGCATGGAGCACGCCCTGACCGCCTGCCACCCCCGCACCCGATACTCACCTGGCTGGGATGCCAAGTTCATCTACCTCCCGATGAGCTACCTGCCCAGCTTCCTGGTGGATCTCATGGTGTACTGGAGTAACCCCCAGCCTGCTAAGGCCCTGTAACCCAAGACTGGGGTGCATTGTAGGGGGGAGTTGCATACAGAGTGGGGCAGAGGATGCATCGGGGGAGGGAAATATAGTGGAGAGCGGAGTTTTCATGTCACCAGGACACCCTTCCACCTCACTCCCATCTCCTCCCCAATCTCCTCTTGGGACATTACTTAGGACTTGGGGATAGTAGGAAGAAACATGTTTTGTAGTGAGAAACTGAGATCAGTAGCTCTTCTCTGTGTCCTGTTCCTTCATCAGACTCTCAAGGCTCTGAGCCTTATGGCCCTCCTGCCACCCTGAGGAATCCATACTTAGGGGGAGGGTGGAGCAGCCGGGAGGGTCTAGACCCCCGCATCTTCTGCCCCTGTCCACCTCTTCCACGTGTGCCTTGGCCCTGGCCAGTGTCTCCCTCCCACTGCAATCCACATGGAAGATCAGAACTCTTCTTCCCTAAAGATACTTGTAATCAGGGACGTGTGTGAAGGGTGACCACCAGCCTAACACATCAGCCTAGGTGCCAACTCAGCCAATCTTGGCCTGAAAGTGGTGTCATCAGTGGAGGTCCTGACAGAGAACACAGAAACCAATTATTCTTGTTTTGTCTTGAAATCTTAAATTTCCATTGATTATATTCCCTTAAAATAAAAATTGAGACATTTACCCAGGCCCAGTGATTTTGAACACGGCCTTGGGCAGCAATGGGTATGCGTCTATGAGAAGAAGAGTTAGGTGCCCTTGAGGAGGTGTAGGGGTGAGTGGGGCCACCTGAGGAGGATTTGAAGAAGGAAGTGAGGTCATCCCTTTGTCTGCAGAAGTGAGGGGCTAACGTGTCTTTCTGGGGATTATCGTGTGACCTGGGATCCCAGGATTAACACAAGGATGGACAAACAAGGAGAGGCCTGTAAGGGAGAAGCAGGGCCTGGACCCTTCCCGGGAACATGTAGCCTCTCCCTCACCAGAACCCTCCATGCAGTCTTCCCTCTGTCCCCTCCTGCAGAGTCACTACCCTCCACCCTTTGCCACCTGCCAGGTTCCCCAGCCCAGATCCCCTTCCCCCACCCTCCAATGAGAGGTGAGTGGGAGTCACTTCTGGAGCCCAGTCTTATGTCTTTGCTAATGCTTACTGAGCACCTACTGTGATCAGGGCAGGAATTCCCCTGATGTCCCAGTGCTTCCAGAGACCCTGACTCTCTGTGTGTCCTCTCTTCTCATGATGGTCTGACTAATGGACTCAATGGAGAGGGCATTTTTACAAAGTCATACAGATTTCTTGACTGAGTGCAAATTGAAGTAGGAGGTATCTCCCAGTCATCTTAGTTCACCTTTCTGATTATAAAAATTAGGTTATAGAGACTTTGGGGGATTTTATGCCATTGAACAGTATGTTTTAATATTACATACCTTAAAAAAGCATTGACTTCAGATTTCCCTGGTGGTCCAGTGGTTAAGAATCAGCCTTGCAATGCAGGGGATGTGGGTTCAATCCCTGGTTGAGGAACTAAGATCCCACATGCTGTGGAGCAACTAAGCCCGAGGGCCACAGCTACTGAAGGCCACACGACACATCTACAGGTCCATGTTCCCACTGAAAGACCTCACACGATGTAACGAAGATCCTGCATGCTGCAACCAAGACCTGACACAGCCAAATAAATAAAGAAATACTTTTTTTTCAGATGCATTGACTTGTTGAATCATTTGGAATGTAACAGAAGTAAACATGTACTGAGTGGAGTTGACATAAGCACAGACAGTTTGAACTATAAGATCTAGATCAGAAGGGACTCCAGTATGAACAGGAGGATATCTGAGTACTCCATGACAGAGAGTGCTGGAACTCTAGTTCAACTGCAGCCTTTAGGCACTGTCACCTGCAAAGCCTTGTGGCTGTGCCTGGCGGTCCTTGTGGGCCTGTACTACCTCCTGCACTGGTACCAGGAGAGGCGGGTGGTGAGCCACCTCCAGGACAAGTTCATCTTCATCATGGGGTGTGACTCGGGCATCAGGAAACTGCTGGCCCAACAGCTGGACCTGCCATGCTTGAGGGCCCTGGATGCGTGTCTGACAGAGCAGGAGCTGAGCAGCTGAGGAACCGGACATCAGACAGGCTGGAGACGGTGATCTTGGGCATCACCAAGACAGAGAGCATGACTGTGGCCACCTAGTGGGTGAAGGAGCATGTGGGGGACAGAGATAGCACCCACATTTCTTTGTGTTTGTTCATTTACTAGGAAGATCCCCAAGGAGTTTTGATTTTCAAAGCCTTGATATTGCCTAGGAATTGGTGCAGGTTGTTTCAAAGCTTGTCTCCTGATGCGCAAATGCGGGTCCGTTTTCTAAATTCTCCTATCCCGGGTTTTCAAGTGAGTCTTTCCCAACCAGCTTGCAGAAAGTGATTATTCATGTTGTTTTTTTTTTTCTGTTTGGCGTTTCTTTTTTCATTCATTTCATTCTTTTCTCTTCTCTAGTTTCCCCTTCATTTCTGTTTCTTACCATTCCTTTCTCCCAGTCTCTGTCTCTCTCCTCTGCTATTTGTGAGCATCACTCTATTTTCCCAAACTGTCTGTGACCTTAATAAAGGGGCTTATTGCCTACTGATGGGCAGAAAAATGAGTAGGACCATCCCTGCCTTCCAATAGCTCAAAGAATATCCAAACCCTGACAGCCCTGAAGCCACCACACCCTCTTTTCCTCTCCTGAACTCTTTTCCCTTCTACCTCATGGCACACTGTTATTGACTCAATTAAAAACTCATTTGGAAGATGACCTGGCACCATGGCTGAGTCCTCTCTCCTGGGCCCAGCACAGTGTTCCCCTCTTGCCCTCACTCTTCCCAGGACTCTGAGGTCTGGTGAATAATGCCAGCATTCGCACACCCACCGCACCCAATGAGTGGCTGACCAAACAGGGCTTTGCACAGTTGCTAGAGGTGAACATGTTGGGGGTGATCAAGGTGACCCTGAGCCTGCTGCCCCTGGTGTAGAAGGCAGGGGGCCATGTGGTCAACGCCTCCAGTGTCATGGACTGGTTGAGCCTTCTGGCTGGAGGCTCCTCCACGTTCAAGTACAGCATGGAGTCCTTCTCAGACTCCCTCAGGTATTGGCTTGGAATGAAGACACTCCCTTGTTCCTCTTACTTCTGTGCCTCTGGGTGGGGGCCAACTTTTGTTTGGGTTTCCTTTCTTCATGGACCTTCCAACCCCTCTCTCTTGCTCTGTGTAGGTCTCTCATTGGGAAGCACCTTTCTAAGTTTCAGGTGTCAGAATGGGCTCCAGGACTATAGGGTTTGCTTCAACCACTCCCCGCCTTTGATGTGGGCCCACATTCAGAAAGTATCTGAGGCATAACTGGAATCTGGATTACTTGGCTGTGGAGCCCATGTCCATAACCCTTGCGATATTCAGCTTCAGGGAGCCCTCAAAGAGGGGCTGCTGCTGCTGCTAAGTTGCTTCAGTCGTGTCCGACTCTGTGCGATCCCATAGACGGCAGCCCACCAGGCTCCCCCATCCCTGGGATTATCCAGGCAAGAACACTGGAGTGGGGTGCCATTGCCTTCTCTGCAAAGAGGGGCATGGAACACTTAACTCGAACCAACAGATACTTCTTGGGCACTTCTGTGAGTCCTCAAAAAGTGTTCCTAGTTCAAGAAGATTTGGCCCTTTACCTAAAGTGTCTGACAGCTGAGAAAGGGAAAAGAGATACAGTAATGCCATTATCTCATTTTTGCTGCTTGTGACTACGTTAGCAAAGGTAGGTCGCCTTGGTAGCCAGTGAAATGAGGTGAAGGGTTCAGGAGATAAGGATCTGAACTGAGGACTGAAGAAGTGAACTTGAGACTCTGGCAATTGGGCAAAGTAGGGCAGGAAGGCTTCAGGATATGAGAACGGTGTCAGCCTATGCCCAGCTCAATGAGTGACTGTGGACGGCCTAAGCTGTGGGGTACACCAGGGACAGATAGGCATGGATGGGTCTGCAGAAAGATGTAGGCCTTGGAAAGGTTGGAGACCATCTTTCTAATGGCAATGGAACCCCACAGAAGAGATTTAACCAGGGGAGCTAAAATAGTCAAATCAGCCTCTAGAGCAAGCGGTGGCTTTGAATGTGGGGGAGCTGAGACAACAGGCAGGGAGGTGTTCCTTAGAGGACAGTTATGATAACCGAACTGACAGATGGCCAGGTTGTTGGCTAGAGCAGGAGAGGGAGAGAGAGAACTGAGGAGTATGAAGGAGGTGATATGGGCAAACTCTGATAATTGAATACATGTGCAGAGAATAGGAGGAAATAGCTTATAAGTGGTGCCTTGCACCACTGTTGGCAGGATTTAGAGTTGATAAGGGACTTCCCTGGTGGCTCAGCCCATAAAGAATCCACCTGAAATGCATGAGACCCAAGTTCCATCCCTGGGTCGGGAAGATCTCCTGGAGAAGAGAATGGCAACTCACTCCAGTATTCTTGCTTGGAGAATTCCATGGTCAGAGGAGCCTGGTGGGCTACAGTCCATGGAATCGCAAAGGGTCAGACATGATTGAGCAACTAACACACACACCCCGAGGTGACAAGCCCATATAAATAAACTATTTCAAAAATTATTCAAGTTCTATACAAAAAACAGTACCATAATCATAAGTTTTCTCTCCCTGGCTGCTACACTTCATAACTCCTCAAACTTTCAACTCCACTCTGAATTGAGATTCTATTGTTTTCTGTTTGTTTCCTGAAATTCTGAATGCCTTGCCTCTCTGCCTCTTAGCCTCAAGCAGGGATCTCTCCTACCACCTTTGGGGTAAAGGTGGCTAGGATCAAGCACAGTTACTTCAAGACCAGCATGAGTAATTCTGGATGGGGGCTTCTGGGAGGCATGGATTTGGGCAATTCCATAGGTCAAAGAACTCTGTGGGGAGCCATTCCTGGCATCAGGTGAGTGAGCTGTGGACCTTGGGGTGAGAAGCAAACCCTTGTCTGGAAGCCTGGGTGCATCATTAGCACCTCCTCTAGTCTTAGGTCCATCCTCCAGGCTCTGAGTCATCCACACAGTGAGGACATTAGCTCTATCCTCAGGGTCCCATGTGGTCAATTGGTGACAGAAGGAAAGGATTCAAGCTTGGTAGACCTGGGGACCACTGTCTCATCTGACTCCCTTGTTGTTTGGGGAAGAAATTGAATCTAGGGAGGACAGAGACTTGTGGACTCAAGACAAACTGACATTAGAGCAGATGGTTTTTGTGTGCTTAGATTTCAGCGTTTATTGTTGTTTAGTCACCAAGTTGTGTCCAACTCTTTGTGACTCCATGGACTGTAGCCCTCCAGGCTCCTCTATCCATGGGATTTTCCAGGCAAGA
This sequence comes from Tragelaphus eurycerus, assembly GCA_935064755.1. NCBI lineage: Eukaryota > Metazoa > Chordata > Mammalia > Artiodactyla > Bovidae > Tragelaphus > Tragelaphus eurycerus. The sequence goes on along the minus strand of CAKXYN010000110.1, from coordinate 6,725,182 downwards.
ATACTGAAGTGGGTTGCCATTTCTTCCTCCAAGGGATCTTCCCCACCCAAGGATCAAGCCCAAGTCTTGTGCATTGGCAGGCAGATTCTTTACCAGTGAGCCACCAAAGAAGCCCACTCTAGTGTTTATAGAAATATCCAAGTATTGGATATTCTCAGGAATAAAGCCAGAGGTTGCTTAGTGTGGAACAGTTATTCCTGGGGTAAGAGTTTGGGTGCTTCTTGGGGAATTTGAATGATTAATTTGGGGCATGGGTTTACAGGGGAGGGAAGGGTGGGAATTCTTAGAAATTTTCTCCCTGTGTTAGAGCCGTGAGTTGGAAAGGAGGGATGTGGAAACTTTTCATATATATATACACACAGAAACTTTCTCATCCTGAACAGACATCAAAATAACCGAAAATATTTGGGAAAAATACAAGCTGAATCTCTGTGCTTGGTCATGAACTGCATGGACACACCCTGACTGCCTGCCACCCACACACCCAATACTCACCTGACTGGGATACCAAGCTCGTCTACTTCCTATGAGCTACCTGCCCTCCTTCCTGATGGATGCTATGGTCTACTGGGGCTCCCCAAGGGCCAGGGCCCTATCAAGTCAAGTCTAGTTGGGTGCTGTGTGAGGGATGATGCTTCAAGAGGAAGGAGAGAAGGTGGAAGGAGGGAGCTGTCCATTTCTAAGGTCAGGTAGCTCATCCTCCTCCTCATCTCTGCCCCAGGCTTCTCCTGAGGCTCTGAGATATTGGAAAGGAAGGACAAAGTTTTGTGGCTGAGAAACAGGGATCCAATAGCATACATCTGTGCCCTGTTTCTTGGGCAGCATCTCAAAGCTCTCAGCCTCACGGCCCTCTTGCCCCCCTGAGGAATCTGCACTGTCTTGAAGGGTGTGAGCCTCTGGGAATGGGCTCAGCCCCACGTGCTCTGTCTCTAGTCACCTCCTCAGGGCATGCCTTGGTTTCCCCATCCCATGGGATGGAAATGGCCTGGAGGAGGTAAAGTGTCCTGTCTCCACTGAAAATACCTGTGGGCAGGAGTCAAGGATGCACAGGGCACTCAGCAGCCTCATCTGAGTAGGAGGGCCGATCATCAGAGGGGGCGGCATTCTCAGTCCTGGGAGAAGAGCTCTCTGTGTTGTCCTGCAGCGCCCCCAATCTCCCATTCCACAACCTGACTTTTCTGATGTTGGAAGTTTGAGTCCAGGGAAGTGCTGTGTGTCCTGGCAATTAGCAGACAGGCCTGCGAGATGGTAAGTCAGGCCCAGGCCTGTGTTGGGGAAGTTCCAACTCATTCTTTTTCAGGTTAAGAGACAAACCCCTGGATTTCACCATCTGGGGCTGTCTCAAGAACTGGGACATTCCTGGGCCTGCTCAGCCCTTGAGTGACATTGTCTGACTTCCCTGAGCCAAAACTTCCTTGTTCACTCATCAAGGAGGCAGACAGAATTCTGAGATGCCTCCCACATCAATTGTAGGCAGTGCCTTGGGGTGAGTAGGAAGTAAGTGAGGTTTGCCTCCACCTCCCATCTCCCATCTCCATATCCTACAGGCTTTGGGTCTGCTCCCCAGGACTGGGTCCATGAACTGTCACCACCGCCCCCCACCCCCGCCACCAAATCCCAGCACTCTTGGTATAGAATGCCAAACTCTCTGCAATTTCCCAAGATGACACCTACTTTATTTGATTCTAGAGCTAACTAACCTTGGTAGAGAGTGCAGCATACCAGCATCCTTGTCCTTTACTCTAGGGGACTTCATGGCCTCATTTCTATGTCAGACCCTCTAGACAGGGAAGGTGTAGGCAGTTGGTCCCAGGTCCTTCAGGCTGGTCACCAGGATAGTCCTTGGGAATGATGATCCTAGAGGTTTGTCCAGAGGACCAGTATAGACTCCAGCATCATTCTGTCCCCATATTTTTGCAATCCTGGGTGAGGGATTACTCACACCTCTGTCTCATTTCCTTGCTTCCTTTGCTTTACTGGCTTCCCTTCTACCTCTCTGTGAGTTCTTTGCCCCATGGCCTGGAATCTCTCCTTTCCCTCAAAGACCTGACACAGAGAGTTTCCCAAGTCCCTGACCTGCATCCTCAGTTCTTCCTATGTCACCCCCTCTCAGAGCCAAGGATCTGGCCCCAGGTCCTTACTACAACTGCCCAGGGCACTCCTTCTCATCATCTGGCTGAGCCTTGGTCTCAATGATGTTTCTCTCAGAACTCTCTATTCTCCTGCCTCCCCTCCCTGTGCCCCAAGAGTCTCCTCCTAACTTTCCTTGCCACCTGTGGTTGGACCTGCTATCGGCCTCATGCCCTACATTTTGGCTCCTGGCCTCCCTTCCCTCTGCACTTTCCATTAAGCACTGTGTCAGCTGACTTTATAGTCCTTTGCTTCCACTTTATAGTCCCTTGCTTCCCCTGACATCACCTCACCTTCAGGATCTTCAACTCAGCCTACCAGCTGCCTGGACCTGGGGGTAGAAGAAAATGCCCACTGGGAGCCTTGCCTGGGGAAGTTGATGTGTCCTCGATCCTTGAAGCCCTCTGCTTGTCCAGTTGCTGGGGGCAGGTGCTGGCCTCACTTGGAGTGAAGTGGGGACTCCTCATTGGTGACTCAAGCATCATCTCCCAAGAGTCCAGGCCCTGAGCCCCTTAGGAATTTCTGCTTTCTAGGAATTGGGGGTCTCACATAACCAGTTTCCCTTAAGGAGGCCCTGCTGCCTCTGACCTCGAGACAATGGAGGCGCATCCACCCTGGAGCAGACCCTTTATTTCTCATCCTCTCTCATCAGGGGAGACTTACCTAAGAACAGAGAATTCCAAAGAGCTGATACACTGGAACTCATTTTCCTCGGGGTTTGAAGGGCACAAAACCAGTTCTGTTTGTTTTGCATTAACAGATTTGTCTTCATCTTTCCATTCAAAATAACAATTACATTTCTTTACATGCCTGCATTCATAACAAATGATTTTGATCCCTGGGCTGGAGGTGGGGATTGCCAGGATGGGTCTTCTGGGCTTAGTCCTCCTTGCTCCTTCCCCTGCTCAGGCCGCCCAGGTGAGCCACCTTTCAGCACCAGCATCACCACTGTGGTTTGTCCCATCCCTGGCACCTTCATCCCTAGGGCTGGAGGAGAGAGAGAGGCGGCCACCAGGGCGGTCTGAAGTAACAAAGCTTCAGGTTGAACTTGAATTTCTTGCCTCTGGCTAATTGGTGTGATGAGGCATCCACCTATACAAATTACAGAGTGGCTCATGCAGGGGCTGTGCATCTGTTGCTGGCAGCCGAAGAGAGGAGAGCTCTTCTCAGCAGGCTCCAGCAGGTTTTGGCTCAGAGGGCACACCTCTCCTGCTGTCCCCTAACCCTGATTCTTCTTGGCCATCACCTCTCATCGCCAGCCCCCACCCCCCATACACACCATGGCAGCTATCTCAGACCTCTCCTTTATGTACCGCTGGTTCAAGAACTGCAATCTGGTCCGCAACCTCTCAGACAAGTACGTCTTCATCACAGGCTGTGACTCGGGCTTCGGGAACCTCCTGGCCAGGCAGCTGGTTGATCGGGGCATGCGGGTGCTGGCTGCTTGCTTCACTGAGGAGGGGGCCCAGAAGCTTCAGCAAGACACTTCCTATCGGCTGCAGACCACCCTACTGGATGTCACTAAGACAGAGAGCATCAAAGCAGCAGCCCAGTGGGTGAGGGACCAAGTGGGTGAACAAGGTGGGACAAATTGCATTCTTTGGTTTTCTCAGTGTATCCTTCTTTTTTTCTCTCTGTCTCCCACTGGCATCTGACAGTTATCAGGGACCCTGTTCAGGTAGGGTGGGCGAGAAAGGGACTGAGGCTGTAGCTTAGTAGGATTGGGAACTGCTGCGTGGTTTGGACTGTCCACATTCATGCATGCTAAGTCGTTTCAGTAGTGCCTGATTCTTTGAGACTCTATGGACTGTAGCCCTGTAGATAGGCCCCTCTGTCCACAGGATTCTCCAGACAAGAATACTGGAGTGCGTTGCCATGCCCCTCTCCAGGGGATCTTCCCTGGAGACTCAAGGATCAAACCCACATCTCTTGTGTCTTCTGCATCAGCAGAGGGGTTCCTTACCACTAGTGACACTGGAGAAGTGCACTGGACTGTCCACATGAAGAGATGATTTTCCAAGGAAGTTTTCTCTCCCAGAAACTCAGAGGCATGGTAAGGTTTGGTGGGTAGCTGCACTAGAAGATCAAGGAAGAACATGTGTTCTGAATGTCCAAACCTTTAAATGTCTCACTGGGACTTTGGTTGTTCTAGTCATCAGCTCCTGTAGAAATGTGAGCACGTTTCTTGTTGGGATCAGGCTGGAGGGAGGGGAGAGGGAACATGAGGTTGGACTCCCTGAGTCAGGGCATTTGTTCTCCTTGACTATATCAGGCTAGACTGCAGGGTGAGGAGCAAGACCTGTCCTCTTTCTCATATCATGATGGATACTGGGTTGACTAGAGGGTAAGTGTCTATGTCAGGAGGGCTGCTTTTATTGGGAAAGGAGTCTGTGGGCTAGGGCTAGACTAGGACTGCATGGGGACCAGCCCAGGGAGTTTCCCACATACAGGACATGAGTGTAGGAATGGGAGGAAAGCGTGGCCCAGTTGTAGAAGCAGCAGTCTGGGGGAAGTCCTGCCTCCTGATGGAACTAAACTGGGGACTGTGCACATGAGTCAGAGCAGAGAACTCTTGGGCCCAGGAGGGGCAGACAGTGACTCTTGCTTGATTTCCCTCTTTGGCATTTACCACTATTCAGTACTCAATATTTTACTTGGTTTTCCTACTTATCTATTTCTTCTGCTAGAATAAAACTTCTGGGGTTGGTGTGTGTGTTGGGAAGGTGTTGTTTCTTTTATTTACTATATATCCTGAGTACTTACTTATGTCTGGCATCTAGTAAGGTGCTCAGTAAATATTTGTGAAAATAACTAAGTAATGTATAATTCAGCAAGAGTGAGTTTCTTTCTTCAACATGCTGCCGCCCCCCAGTGCCCTACATTCAGCTTTGAGTCCCTTGTGTTAATGATTCACCAGGTAATATTAGTTTCCTATGGTTTCCCAGCTTCATAGAACCGATCAACTTCAGCTTCTTCAGCGTTACTGGTTCGGGCATAGACTTGGATTACTGTGACATTGAATGGTTTGCCTTGGAAACGAACAGAGATCATTCTGTCGTTTTTGAGATTGCATCCAAGTACTGCATTTCAGACTCTTTTGTTGACCATGATGGCCACTCCATTTCTTCTGAGGGATTCTGCCCGCAATAGTAGATATAATGGTCATCTGAGTTAAATTCACCCATTCCAGTCCATTTCAGTTCCCTGATTCCTAGAATGTCGACATTGACTCTTGCCATCTCTTGTTTGACCACTTCCAATTTGCCTTGATTCATGGACCTGACATTCCAGGTTCCTATGCAATATTGCTCTTTACAGCATCGGACTTTGCTTCTATCACCAGACACATCCAAAGCTGGGTATTCTTTTTGCTTTGGCTCCATCCCTTCATTCTTTCTGGAGTTATTTCTCCACTGATCTCCAGTAGCATATTGGGCACCTACTGACCTGGGGATTTTCTCTTTCAGTATCTTATCATTTTGCCTTTTCATACTGTTCGTGGGGTTCTCAAGGCAAGAATACTGAAGTGGTTTGCCATTCCCTTCTCCAGCGGACCACACCCTGTCAGATATCTCCACCATGACCCGCCCATCCTGGGTTGCCCCACAAGCATGGCTTACTTTCATTGAGTTAGACAAGGGTGTGGTCCTGGTGTGATTAGATTGACTAGTTTTCTGTGAGTATGGTTTCAGTGTGTTTGCCCTCTGATGCCCTCTTGCAAGACCTACTATCTTACTTGGGTTTCTCTTACCTTGGGCGTGGGGTATCTCTTCCTGGCTGTTCCAGCAAAGCACAGCCATCGCACCTTACCTTGGACGAGGGGTCTCTCCTCACAACCGCCCTTCCTGACCTCGGTCTTGGGGTAGCTCCTCTCGGCTGCGCTCCTACTGCGCCTGTCGCGGGAAGGCGAGGCACTCCTAGTGCGCCGGTCGCGGGAAGGCGAGGCGCTCGTCCTTTTCATTATAGGGGACTGGAATGCAAAAGTAGGAAGTCAAGAAACACCTGGAGTAACAGGCAAATTTGGCCTTGGAATACGGAATGAAGCAGGGCAAAGACTAATAGAGTTTTGCCAAGAAAATGCACTGGTCATAGCAAATACCCTCTTCCAACAACACAAGAGAAGACTCTATACATGGACATCACCAGATGGTCAACACCAAAATCAGATCGATTATATTCTTTGCAGCCAAAGATGGAGAAGCTCTATACAATCAGCAAAAACAAGACCAGGAGCTGACTGTGGCTCAGACCATGAACTTCTTATTGCCAAATTCAGACTGAAATTGAAGAAAGTAGGGAAAACCACTAGACCATTCAGGTATGACCTAAATCAAATCCCTTATGATTATACAGTGGAAGTAAGAAATAGATTTAAGGGCCTAGATCTGATAGATAGAGTGCCTGATGAACTATGGAATGAGGTTCGTGACATTGTACAGGAGACAGGGATCAAGACCATGCCCATGGAAAAGAAATGCAAAAAAGCAAAATGGCAGTCTGGGGAGGCCTTACAAATAGCTATGAAAAGAAGAGAAGCGAAAAGCAAAGGAGAAAAAGAAAGATATAAACATCTGAATGCAGAGTTCCAAAGAATAGCAAGAAGAGACAAGAAAGCCTTCTTCAGCGATCAATGCAAAGAAATAGAGGAAAACAAGAGAATGGGAAAGACTAGGGATCTCTTCAAGAAAATCCGAGATACCAAAGGAACATTTCATGCAAAGATGGGCTCAATAAAGGACAGAAATGGTATGGACCTAACAGAAGCAGAAGACATTAAGAAGAGGTGGCAAGAATACACAGAAGAACTGTACAAAAAAGAGCTTCACGACCCAGATAATCATGATGGTGTGATCACTGACCTAGAGCCAGACATCTTGGAATGTGAAGTCAAGTGGGCCTTAGAAAGCATCACTACGAACAAAGCTAGTGGAGGTGATGGAATTCCAGTGGAGCTATTCCAAATCCTGAAAGATGATGCTGTGAAAGTGCTGCACTCAATATGCCAGCAAATCTGGAAAACTCAGCAGTGGCCACAAGATTGGAAAAGGTCAGTTTTCATCCCAATCCCAAAGAAAGGCAATGCCAAAGAATGCTCAAGATCAGATCAGATCAGATCAGTCGCTCAGTCGTGTCCGACTCTTTGCGACCCCATGAACCGCAGCACGCCAGGCCTCCCTGTCCATCACCAGCTCCCGGAGGTCACTCAGACTCGCATCCATCGAGTCAGTGATGCCATCCAGCCATCTCATCCTCTGTCCTCCCCCTTCTCCTCCTGCCCTCAATCCCTCCCAGCATCAGAGTCTTCTCCAATGAGTCAACTCTTCGCATGAGGTGGCCAAAATACTGGAGTTTCAGCTTTAGCATCATTCCTTCCAAAGAAATTCCAGGATTGATCTCCTTCAGAATGGACTGGTTGGATCTTCTTGCAGTCCAAGGGACTCTCAAGAGTCTTCTCCAACACCACAGTTCAAAAGCATCAATTCTTCGGCACTCAGCCTTCTTCACAGTCCAGCTCTCACATCCATACATGACCACAGGAAAGACCATAGCCTTGACTAGGCGAACCTTTGTTGGTAAAGTAATGTCTCTGCTTTTGAATATGCTATCTAGGTTGGTCATAACTTTCCTTCCAAGGAGTAAGCGTCTTTTAATTTCATGACTGCAGTCACCATCTGCAGTGATTTTGGAGCCCAGAAAAACAAAGTCTGACACTGTTTCCACTGTTTCCCCATCTATTTCCCATGCAGTGATGGGACCAGATGCCATGATCTTCGTTTTCTGAATGTTGAGCTTTAAGCCAACCTTTTCACTCTCCACTTTCACTTTCATCAAGAGGCTTTTTAGCCCCTCTTCACTTTCTGCCATAAGAGTGGTGTCATCTGCATATCTGAGGTTATTGATATTTCTCCCGGCAATCTTGATTCCAACTTGTGTTTCTTCCAGTCCAGCATTTCTCATGATGTACTCTGCATATAAGTTAAATAAACATGGTGACAATATGCAGCCTTGTCGTACTCCTTTTCCTATTTGGAACCAGTCTGTTGTTCCATGACCAGTTCTAACTGTTGCTTCCTGACCTGCATACAAATTTCTCAAGAGGCAGATCAGGTGGTCTGGTATTCCCAATGCTCAAACTACCACACAATTGCAGTCATCTCACACGCAAGTAAAGTAATGCTCAAAATTCTCCAAGCCAGGCTTCAGCAATATGTGAACCGTGAACTTCCTGATGTTTAAGCTGGTTTTAGAAAAGGCAGAGGAACCAGAAATCAAATTGCCAACATCCGCTGGATCATGGAAAAAGCAAGAGAGTTCCAGAAAAACATCTATTTCTGCTTTATTGACTATGCCAAAGCCTTTGACTGTGTGGATCACAATCAACTGTGGACAATTCTGAAAGAGATGGGAATACCAGATCACCTGATCTGACTCTTGAGAAATCTGTATGCAGGTCAGGAAGCAACAGTTAGAACTGGTCATGGAACCACAGACTAGTTCCAAATAGGGAAAGGAGTACGTCAAGGCTGCATATTGTCACCCTGTTTATTTAACTTATATGCAGAGTACATCATGAGAAATGCTGGACTGGAAGAAACACAAGTTGGAATCAAGATTGCTGGGAGAAATATCAATAACCTCAGATATGCAGATGACACCACCCTTATGGCAGAAAGTGAAGAGGGGCTAAAAAGCCTCTTGATGAAAGTGAAAGTGGAGAGTGAAAAGGTTGGCTTAAAGCTCAACATTCAGAAAACGAAGATCATGGCATCTGGTCCCATCACTACATGGGAAATAGATGGAGAAACAGTGGAAACAGTGTCAGACTTTATTTTTCTGGGCTCCAAAATCACTGCAGATGGTGACTGCAGCCATGAAATTAAAAGACGCTTACTTCTTGGAAGGAAAGTTAGGAGCAACCTAGATAGCATATTGAAAAGCAGAGACATTACTTTGCCAACAAAGGTTCACCTAGTCAAGGCTATGGTCTTTCCTGTGGTCATGTATGGATGTGAGAGCTGGACTGTGAAGAAGGCTGAGTGCCGAAGAATTGATGCTTTTGAACTGTGGTGTTGGAGAAGACTCTTGAGAGTCCCTTGGCCTGCAAGGAGATCCAACCAGTCCATTCTGAAGGAGATCAGCCCTGGGATTTCTTTGGAAAGAATGATGCTAAAGCTGAAACTCCAGTATTTTTGCCACCTCATGTGAAGAGTTGACTCATTGGAGAAGACTCTGATGCTGGGAGGGATTGGGGGCAGGAGGAGAAGGGGAGGACAGAGGATGAGATGGCTGGATGGCATCACTGACTTGATGGATGTGAGTCTGAGTGACCTCCGGGAGTTGGTGATGGATAGGGAGGCCTGGTGTGCTGCAGTTCATGGGGTCGCAAAGAGTCGGACGTGACTGAGCGACTGATCTGATCTGATCTGATGGTTTCCCAGGCAACTCAGTGGTAAGAATCTGCCTGCAATGCAGAGATGCAGAGGGTTTGATCTCTGGGTCAGGAAGATCCCCTGGAGAAAGAAATGGCACCCCACTCCAGTATTCTTGCTGGGATAATCCCAAGATCAGAGGCGCCTGGGCTGTAGTTCATGAGGTCCCAAAGAATTGGACATGACCTGAAGTGATTGAGCACACGTAATAAATCCTGTAATAAATACACACAAACTTAGAGGCTTAAGGGAGCACATACTTATTATCTTATAGTTCCGGAAGTCAGAAGTCCAAAATGGGTCTCCCCAGGCTAAAATCAGCGTGTTAACAGAGCTTTAAGGAAGACTGCTTTCATTGCCTTTTCCAGCTTTAGAGGCTGCCTGCACAACTTGGCTCATGACCTCTTCATCACCAAGGCCAGCAAGGTCAGGCGCAGTCCCTTTCATGCTGCCATCTCTCTGGTTCTCTGTCTTCTGGCTTCCTCTTCCATTTAGAAGGACCTTTGTGATTATATTGGGCTCAGCAGGCTAATCCAGAATATATTCCCCATTTTAAGGTCAATTGAGTTAAATTTCATCAGCTACTTTAATTACTCTTTCCCATGTAATCCACCTTACACAGCTTCCTGGAATTAGTACAGGGTCTAAGCAGCACTGGGAAATGGGGGGAAGGGGTCCTCATACATTTTCTTGTTGCCCCTTAGAGTCTCTGGACATGACAAGTTGACCTGACCCTGAAGTTGTTCACAGAGTTATGAAAGGTCTCTAGACCTCTTTGCAGAGAAAAAAAAAAAAAAAGTTTAAGGCTGTCCTGGTTTACCAGCAGGCAGAGCTTTTTACCAGAACCGCTCAGGTTTTACAGTCTTTGGGTCTCAGAGGCTCATGTCATTCACTGCAAGGCAAGAGAGTCCCCTCTAGCTGGGAAGTTCTGAGTCCTGCCAGCCAGGGCTCTCCTGTGGTCTCTACTTGGAGGAAAATAGAAAGAGAGGGTGGGGACACAGCTTGTGTGGGGACCCCTGCCCTAGAGGAAAGGGTGAACCAGGATTGGTGTATACATCCAGACCTGCCCATGTGTGTGTGGAAGACTATCTTGAGGCTACATAGCCCAAGTGGGGTAGTGAGACAGGGGGAGGGGAAGGGAAGGAACCCCAAGCCCCTCCCCAGGTGGAATTTTACTTGGAACCTCAGTATGTAAAACAAATGAAAACTGAGGTTCTCCTGCATCTCCCTTCCTTAGCACGTTATGGGATTCAGCCTGAAAGCTCTCAGGATTGCAAACCACAAGCTAGAAATGACCGTCCTAATCCAGCCAGCAGTGAACCTGAGGCCCAAGGAAAGGAAATGATTTCAAGGCTGGAGTTAGAACCAGTACTAGAACTTGAGGCTCTTCAAATCTGGCCATTGCAGAACTAAATGATAATATCTAGCATTATTTCTTTCCATTTATATTAATACCAACTTATTTAAATATTTCAAAGAAAGCTCTTTTCACATTTTTCCAAAATTATTTAAATGTTTTATATATTTGTTTATAAATCTAATTTCTTTTCTAGGTTGTGAACTCCTAGAAAAATAAGACCCTGTTTTGTTCATTTTGTGCCTCTAGCACCTTCCTCTATAACTGACAGATACATGAAATGAATGAATGTGTGAATGGATGAATGAATGGAGCAATTTTGGTAATGTGTGAAGTAGAATTGGTTTCTTATACTCAGATGAATAGAGAGGGGGAAGTATGATGGGGGAAGGAATTGAAATATTAATTCATTAGTTTGAAAATGAGATGTCTTTTTCCCTGAGCTAATAGCTTAGATCCTATTAAGCCTGGATCATAGTTGGTACAGGGCACAGCTAAGCTGGTAGACTGTGCATCAGCAAAAGTGCCCCTCTAGGTATATGTTCCTGTGGGCTTTCATAGCTCCCCACCCCACTCCCCCAGTCTGGCTGTACTGTGCTTTATGAACATGCTTAACCCACTCCAGTACTCTTGCCTGGAAAATCCCATGGACAGAGAAGTCTGGTAGGCTGCAGTCCATGGGGTCGCTAAGAGTCGGGCACGACTGACTGACTTCACTTTCACTTTTCACTTTCATGCATTGGAGAAGGCAATGGCAACCCACTCCAGTGTTCTTGCCTGGAGAATCCCAAGGACAGAGGAGCCTAGTGGGCTGCCATCTATGGGGTCACACAGAGTCAGACACAACTAAAGCAACTTAGCAGCAGCAGCAACCATCCTCAGCAGCCCAGAGCTGGTGGGTAGTGGACCCTGGTGATATTCCAGAGACACTGCTGATTTCTGCCTGGTTCTCTCTCCCTCCATCTTACCCCCAGGCCTCTGGGCCCTGGTGAACAATGCTGGTGTGGGCCTGCCCAGTGGTCCCAATGAATGGCTGACCAAGGAGGACTTTGTGAAGGTGATCAACGTGAACCTGGTGGGACTGATTGAAGTGACCCTCCATATGCTGCCCATGGTCAAGAAAGCACGGGGCAGGGTTGTCAACATGTCCAGCAGTGGGGGCCGTGTGGCTGTCATTGGTGGAGGCTACTGCGTCTCCAAGTTTGGTGTTGAGGCTTTCTCTGACAGCATCAGGTGACTGGGCCCAAGTGCCAAACCACTGGGGGTGGGAGTTCTGGGGGGTTTCACCCCAGGAAAAGAGAGCTGGGTTGGGGCAGTTATGGAGGGAAGATGTTATAACAGTAGCAAGAAGAAGACTAGCCCACCAGGGGCCCTCCCCAGGGACCTAGAAAAAAAGGGATGAAAAGAGGTGGGGTGGTGATGGGCAGCCTTCCCTTGGACTGCTTTGGGCCTGTGTGAGTAGAAGGGAGAGTCCCCCAAAGAGACAGAGAGGCCTGGAGGCAGATGCACAGCGGGCGACCTTCCAAGGATAATGCAAGCCTTGTAGAGATCCTGCATTTCTTTGCCACCTGGGTGTTGGGGGTGGGGCCAAGTGGGAGGGACCCGGTGGGAGCAAGGCGTGGTCTAGATTCTTCCCGGCTGGGCTAGCCTAATGTGAATTGCCCAGAGGCAGGCTTGGGAAAGGGCTTATTTGCATGAAAGCAGCGCTGGGCCTGGGGCGGGAGTGGGGGTCACACCCCCAGGTTCCTGATCTCCCGGGGAGATCAGCTCCTCTGGAGGTGTCAGAGGTGATTCTCTCTGATGACCCTTGGTCATCATGGGGTCCCAGACTGAGTCCATGCTCTTCTTTCCCAGGCGTGAGCTCCACTACTTCGGGGTGAAAGTCAGCATCATCGAGCCGGGGAACTTCCGGACAGCCATTCTGGGCAAGGACGGCCTGGAGAAGCACATGCGCAAGCTGTGGGAGCGTCTGCCTCCGGAAACCCGCGAGAGCTATGGAGAGGAGTACTTCCGGATCTGTGAGCTCACCAAAAGGGAAAAGGGTCTCTTAGAGGGGTGGAGCGGTCTTGGGAGTCACCGACCCGATTTCATTTTCCAGATATTGGGATGGAGGCTCAGAGCGGTTATGAGCCTCAGGCCACACCGCTGGCGGCAGAGCTGGGGTTTGAGAACTGCTGGGAGTACCAGAACCATAGCTGCGGGGAGATGGGGTTGTTAGGAGAGATCTCCCCACCTCGGCCTCTCCCCCCGGCGCCCCCCACCATCACCACCCCACCCCCAACCCCCGCGCCAAACATCCCTATGCTGGTGAATCAGGTGCAAGTGAATCTGTCCTGGGTACAGAGAAGTTATTAAGAGCACAGCTGCTTGGGCCAGATTGCCTGGGTTTGAATCCCGGCTCTGCCACCTCTCAGCTAGGAGATTTTGAGAATGCTACCTAATCATCGTAAGCCTCGATTTTCTCGTTTAGAGAATGGAGTTAATGATAGTGCCCACCTCCCAGGGCTTCCGTGAGGACTGATATCTATGAAGTACCTCACACGCATTAAGTGCTTGTTAGGTCAGTAAAGAGAAAAAGCACCCAGTATTTACAAGGAAGGCACTCTAGGAAGCTCTGTTTCTCCCTGAGCTAAGGAATCCTGTGAATCTCAGGTCTCTTTGGAGAAGTGGAGAAGGGCCCTCACAGCTGTTGGTTATTATGCTATGCTATGCTAAGTCACTTCAGTCGTGTCCGACTCTGTGTGACCCCATAGACGGCAGCCCACCAGGCTTCCCCGTCCTTGGGATTCTCCAGGCAAGAACACTGGAGTGGGTCGCCATTTCCTTCTCCAATGCATGAAAGTGAAAAGAGAAAGTGAAGTCGCTCAGTCATGTCCGACTCTTAGCGACCCCATGGACTGCAGCCTACCAGGCTCCTCCATCTGTGGGATTTTCCAGGCAAGAGTACTGGAGTGGGGTGCCGTTGGTTATTATGGCCAACCAAATAACCTCCTGGCTTGTGAATCCCAGGATCAGGCCAGGTATCTTGGAGTGATTGGTGTGCATGTGCGCTTGTGCACCCACTCAGTCTTTGCAACTCCATGGGCTGGAGCTGGTCAGGCTTCTCTGTCCATGGAATGCTCCAGGCAAGATACCTGGAGCAGGTCGCCATTTTCTTCTCCAGGGAATCTTAGACCCAAGGATTGAACCCGTATCTCTTGCATTTCCTGCATTGGCAGGCAGATTCTTTACCAGTAGCACCATTAGCCGTACCCAAAATAGAACTATATTGGAAATGACAGTTAATTGCAATCTAACCTAGGTACATTCCTGAAAAGCAGCACAGAATCCCTGGAATAGGCATGTGAACAGGACACAGTGTTCTGGTCCTCACGGGGCTGGAACTGAGCCACAGCCTGGCTTGGTTAGCATGCTTCAGAACAACATAGCCACCTGCCAAGTTTCTTTATCTCAACTCTGCCAGGGAAGCCACCCAAAATTGCCCTATTAGTCCCCTTTCTTCCTAGGGAGGGAAGGACTGCTGGGTCCATACTAAATGCCAAAGCCTCATCTCTGCTATTTTATAGACTTTGCATGTGTGCCAAGTTGCTCCAGTCATGTCCGACTCTTTGCAACCCTATGAACTATAACCTGCTAGGCTCCTCTGTCCATGGGATTCTCCAGGCAAGGGTACTGGAATGGATTGCCATGCCCTCCTCAAGGGGATCTTCCCGACCCAGGGCTCAAACAGTCTTCCCAACCAGTCTCTTATGTCTCCTGCACTGGCAGGCTGGTTCTTTACCATTAGCACCACCTGGGAAGCCCCTTTATGGACTATTTTGCTTAATTCTCACAATAGCATAAACGTTTCCTGGATGTCTGAATGCAAAGCTCATGTTCTTTCTCACTGTCCAGGAGCTAAAGGGGCTCACTGACAGGGGCTAAAGGGTACCTCTGTCTCCCTTCCAATCTGTGTCAAGCTAGATGCTGAGCACAAAGCAGGAGCATAGTAAATATTTGAGAGACAAGGAAAGAATGTGCCATAGACTACTTCCAGGTCTCAGATAGCTTCTTCCACCCCGCTGCTTTTGTGGGTCCTCCCTTCTTTCAGAGCCTGGTTCCAAAGCCATCTCATCCCACCAGCCTGCCTCCCCTGATGATGGCATAGCCTTCCCTGCCTCTGAGGGAGCCATAACCCTGAGCATCTTGGCTGAGGCCTTTGACACTCACCTGCCCGCCTGAGCCTTGTTTGTGATGGACTCTGTGTCAGACCCATGGACAGAGCACAGAGTATTGGATTCCTAGGACATTATCTCACCATAGACCTTCTGGCTTTAAGTCAGCATGGCTCTTTTGGGGGACCCCATTTGGGCTTAGCTCAGATTGTAAAGAATCTGTCTGCAATGCATGTGACCCCCTTGTTCCAGTTCAGTCCCTGTATCGGGAAGATCCCCTGGAGAAGGGAATCGCAACCCACTCCAATATTCTTGCCTAGAAAATGGGGTGGCAAAGCTGAGGGACTTTCACTTTCAAAATGTAGTTTGCCTCTTTTCACTGCAGTTTTCTCCCTAGGAAAGAGAAAGGGAGTTCCTTGGAGTTGGGATGGGGGGTGAAGGATACTTGAACAACTCTCTTCTGCCCTTATCAACCACCCACCAGTGTCCTGCATGGAAGGGGTGACTCCTCTGCTTCCTGGACCATGCCCAAAATCAGGACAGCTTTTGCTCTCTCTTTGTTTTCAAGTTCTAAGTCCTTATCATGAATCCTGGCTCTCAGGCATCACTTCTTCCTGAATTCTTGGGGCACTCAGTGAAGTATGAGCCCCATTGAGCTGTTCCTGTCTCAGCGGGTGTGAGGGTGCAGATCAGGGCTACATAAGCTTATCATGTGACTTGTCTCCTGTGTGTGTTGTTAGTACGGCGGATTTGGACCATCTCCACATCCATGCGCAGCAGGCTAACAGAATGGCCCTCACATTCATCAGTGCTATAGCTCATTTTTTCCCCTGCAGGCTTTTGTAGAAAATTTGGGAGCTCCAGGAAGTTTTCATAGGAGGAAAAAAAAACCCTCTAGTGACTATGAATTTCACCAGACCATGTTTTTCCTTATTTCCTTCCAATTTTTCTGTGCACTTATATTCACCCATTTTATATCCTTTTCTCTACTGTCTACCCTGCTATTAGTCATCTTTATTATTTTCTAGGGCAGGGTATTATCATCCCCATTTTACAAATGATAACAGTTTAAGCTCAAGGTCACACAGCTAAAAAGTGGCAGAACTGGGCACAGTTCTCATTGCTAGTCTAACACAATAGTAGGGATTCAATTCATAATTACTGAATTGGGGAAGGGAAATAAGATTATTTGTAGTTTGTTTAAGGAACAGCCTAGAGCTTGTGAGATCTACCTGAAATGTTAGATTTGTAATCTGATGGAAAAGGAGCTTGGGTGGAATTCAGAAGACATGATCTTTAATAAAGAATAATAGAGCCTTTGGTTTTTTTCCTGTCTTGTACCCTCAAACAGATACTGACAACTTAAAGAACACAATGCAGTTAGCAGAGCCAAGGATCAGCAAAGTCACCAACAGTATGGAGCACGCCATTGTTTCCCGGAACCCTCGCATCCGTTACAACCCTGGCCTGGATGTCAAACTCCTGTACCTCCCCTTGGCTAAGTTTCCCACCCCTGTGACAGATTTCATCCTGATACGGTACCTTCCAAGGCCAGCCGACAGTGTCTAAGCTGGGGAACCTCAGGGGGTGATCAGTGGAGTGTAGGGGCGGGGGGTGAGAGAAGCCACCATCAGGTCACAAGAAGAGGGCTCAGATGTTCTGGGAGCACTTTGCTTAGCTGACACCCTGCCTGCTGCTGGCAAATAAATGGGTAACTTCTAACAGAAAATACATGCCTCTTCTCACTCACTGGGGCCCACAGAAAGTTGAGGTGGCCTTTGCAGGTTCAAAAAGCTATACAGCATGAGGACTCCCTGGTGGTTAAAACTGCACTTTCAATGCAGGGGGTGCAGGTTTGATCCCTGGTTGGGGAGCTAAGATCCCACATGCCACAAAATGTGTCCAAAAAGTAAAATTAAAAAAAAAAAATTACTTAAAGACCTATAGTATGGCTCCAAGAACATCTATTTTCCAGTCAGGATATGACTTTTCTTGACCTGAAAGAGTCAGGGAAAGGAAAACTAGCTCCTGCTGAATCATGAGCCTCCCTCAGTTATCACCACCACTGGGAAACTTTGTGGGATACTGTAGCCCACAAGAAAACCCAACCACTTTCCTGTTGTGTCTCTAATTATGCATTAGCCTTATTCACATAGCCCTTTATTTAAAGTATGTATTAGGACAGACACAAAGCGCAAGATTATATCACATAAAATTTATCATGGTATTTTCTCTCTCTTTTATGGATTTCTGTATCCATAGGTAATTGGGACTCACATAAAATAACATTTATTTAATTACCATGGATTAATTCTTCAAATATTTATTGAGGGCCTGCTACAGACTAGCACTGTGTAGGAGCTGGAAGGATACACTTCAGTTCAGTTCAGTTGCTCAGTCATGTCTGACTCTTTGCGACCCCATGAACTGCAGCCCGCCAGACCTCCCTGTCCATCACCAACCTCCCTGTCCATCACCAAGGAAGGATAAAAATATGATTAAATCATGATCTTGGTTTTTCACTCTTTATTTTGTGGTTTTGTTTTTTTTCTGTTTTAGCATAGCATCTAGTAGTAGAGATAGACAATAATAGAAAAAACAGAAATCAGTAAGTCAAATTTTTGGAGCTGTAAGGAA
This sequence comes from Tragelaphus eurycerus, assembly GCA_935064755.1. NCBI lineage: Eukaryota > Metazoa > Chordata > Mammalia > Artiodactyla > Bovidae > Tragelaphus > Tragelaphus eurycerus. The sequence continues at coordinate 6,707,474 of CAKXYN010000110.1, read as the reverse complement.
CCCCTAAGTGAAAGTCACTCAGTTGTGTCCAACTCTTTGTGACCCCATGGACTATTCAGTCTATGGAATTCTCCAGGCCAGAATACTGGAGTAGGTTGCCTTTCCCTTCTCCAGGGTAACTTGGACTACTCCAACCCAGGGATTGAACCCAGGTCTCACACAGGTGGATTCTTTACCAACTGAGCCATAAGGGAAGCCCAAGGATACTGGAGTGGGTAGCCTATCCCTCCTCCAGTGGATCTTCCCAACCCAGGAATCGAACCAGTGTCTCCTGCATTGCAGGTGGGGAACCCAGGTCTCCCACATTACAGGAGGATTCTTTACCAGCTGAGCCACAAGGGAAGCCCAAGGATATTGGAGTGGGTACCCAATCCCTTCTCCAGCAGATCTTCCCAACCCAAGAATCAAACCAAGGTCTCCTGCATTGCAGGCAGATTCTTTCCCAACTAATCTATCAGGGAAGCCCGGAGGAACCCTCAGTTCAGTCACTCAGTCATGTCCAACTCTTTGTGGCCCCATGAACTGCAACACGCCAGGCCTCCCAGTCTGTCACCAACTCCCAGAGTTTACTCAAACCATCCAACCATCTCATCCTCTATCGTCCATCCAACCATCCAACCATCCATCCAACCATCAGTAACACCATCCAACCATCTCATCCTCTATCGTCCCCTTCCCCTCCTGTCTTCATCTTTCCCAGCATCGGGGTCTTTTCAAATGAGTCAGTTATTTGCATCAGGTGGCCAAAGTATTGGAGTTTCAGCTTCAGCATTAGTCCTTCCAATGAATATTCAGGACTGATTTCCTTTAGGATGGACTGCTTGGATCTCCTTGCAGTCCAAGGGACTCTTGAGAGTCTTCTCCAGCATCACAGTTCAAAAGCATCAATTCTTCTGTGCTCAGCTTTCTTTATAGTCCAACTCTCACATCCATAAATGATCACTGGAAAAACCATAGCTTTGACTGGATGGACGTTTGTTGGCAAAGTAATGTCTCTGCTCTTTAAAATACTGTCTAGGTTAGTCATAACTTTTCTTCCAAGGAGCAAGCATCTTTTAATTTCATGGCTGCAGTCACCATCTGCAGTGATTTTGGAGCCCCCCAAAATAAACTCTGCCATTGTTTCCATTGTTTCCCATCTATTTGCCATGAAGTGATGGGAACAGATGCCATGATCTTAGTTTTCTGAATGTTGAGTTTTAGCCAACTTTTTCACTCTCCTCTTTCATTTCATCAAGAAGCTCTTTAGTTCTTCACTTTCTATCATAAGGGTGATGTCATCTGCATATCTGAGGTGACTGATATTTCTCCTGGCAATCTTGATTCCAGCTTGTGCTTCATCTAGCCCAGCATTTCTCATGATGTACTCTGTATATAAGTTAAATAAGCAGGGTGACATTTTACAACTTTGACATACTCCTTTCCTGATTTGGATCCAGTCTGTTGTTCCATGTCCAGTTCTAACTGTTGCTTCCTGACCTGCATATAGGTTTCTCAGGAGGCAGGTATTCCCATCTGGTATTCCCATCTCTTTAAGAATATTCCAGTTTGTTGTGATCCATGCAGTCAAAGGCTTTGGCATAGTCAATAAAGCAGAAATAGATGTTTTTCTGGAACTCTCTTGCTTTTTCCATGATCCAGCGAATGTTGGCAATTTGATCTCTGATTCCTCTGCCTTTTCTAAATCCACCGTGAACATCTGGAAGTTCACAGTTCACTTACTGTTGAAGCCTGGCTTGGAGAATTTTGAGCATTACTTTGCTAGTGTGTGAGATGAGTGCAATTGTGCAGTAGTTTGAGCATTCTTGGGCACTGCCTTTCTTTGGGTTTGGAATGAAAACTGACCTTTTCCAGTCCTGTGGCCACTGCTGAGTTTTCCAAGTTTGCTGGCATATTGAGTGCAGCACTTTCCCAGCATCATCTTAAGGATTTGAAATAGCTCAACTGGAATTCCATCACCTCCACTAGCTTTGTTCATGGTGATGCTTCCTAAGGCCCACTTGACTTCACATTCCAGGATGTCTGGCTCTACGTGAGTGATCACACCATCATGATTTTTTGGGTCATGAAGACCTTTTTTGTATACTTCTACATATTCTTGCTACCTCTTTTTAATATCTTCTGCTTCTGTTAGGTCCATACAATTTCTGTCCTTTATTGTGCTCACCTTTGCATGAAATGTTCCCTTGGTATCTCTAATTTTCTTGAAGAGATCTCTAGTCTTTCCCATTCTGTTGTTTTCCTCTATTTCTTTGCATTGATCACTGAGGAAGGCTTTCTTATCTCTCCTTGCTATTCTTTGGAACTCTGCATTCAAATGGGTATATTTTTCCTTTTTTCCTTTGCGTTTCACTTCTCTTCTTTCACAGCTCTTTGTAAGGCCTCCTCAGACAACCATTTTGCCTTTTTGCATTTCTTTTTCTTGGGGATGGTCTTGATCCCTGCCTCCTGAACAATGTCATGAACCCCCCACACCCCATAATTCTTCAGGCACTATGTCTGTCATATCTCATCCCTTGAATCTCTTTGTCATGTCCACTGCATAATCGTAAGAGATTTGATTTAGGTCATACCTGAATGGTCTAGTGGTTTTCCCTACTTTCTTCAATTTAAGTCTGAATTCGGCAATAAGAAGTTCATGATCTGGGCCACAGTCAGCTCCCTGTCTTTTTTTTTTTTTTTTTTTTTTTGCTGACTGTATACAGCTTCTCCATCTTTGGCTGCAAAAATATAATCAATCTGATTTTGGTATTGACCACCTGGTGATGTCCATGTGTAGACAGAGTCTTCTCTTGTGTTGTTGGAAGAGGGTGTTTGCTATGACCAGTGCGTTTTCTTGGCAAAACTCTGTTATCCTTTGCCCTTCTTCATTCTGTACTCCAAGGCCAAATTTGCCTGTTACTCCAGGTATTTCTTGATTTCATACTTTTGTATTCCAGTCCCCCATGATGAAAAGGACATCTTTTGTGGGTGTTAGTTCTAGAAGGTCTTGTAGGTCTTCATAGAACCATATAACTTCAGCTTCTTCAGCATTACTGGTTGGGGCATTGACTTGGATTACTGTGATATTGAATAGTTTGCCTTAAAGCAAACAGAGATCATTCTGTCATTTTTGAGATTGCATCCAAGTACTGCATTTTGGATACTTTTGTTGGCTCTGATGGCTACTCCATTTCTTAAGGAATTCTTACAGTAGTGAAAGGTTGTGCTAAACCATGAAAGACGCCGGGATTCTTGGCCTCCAGAGGAGAAGAATTCAATCAGGGGCCAGAGAGGAGGCTTGATGGTCAGAGCTTTTGTATAATCAGATCAGATCAGATCAGATCAGTCGCTCAGTCGTGTCCGACTCTTTGCGACCCCATGAACCGCAGCACGCCAGGCCTCCCTGTCCATCACCAACTCCCGGAGGTCACTCAGACTCACATTCATCAAGTCAGTGATGCCATCCAGCCATCTCATCCTCTGTCGTCCCCTTCTCCTCTTGCCCCCCATCCCTCCCAGCATCAGAGTCTTCTCCAATGAGTCAACTCTTTGCATGAGGTGGCCAAAATACTGGAGTTTCAGCTTTAGCATCATTCCTTCCAAAGAAATCCCAGGGCTGATCTCCTTCAGAATGGACTGGTTGGATCTCCTTGCAGGCCAAGGGACTCCCAAGAGTCTTCTCCAACACCATAGTTCAAAAGCATCAATTCTTCGGCGCTCAGCCTTCTTCACAGTCCAACTCTCACATCCATACATGACCACAGGAAAGACCATAGCCTTGACTAGGCGAACCTTTGTTGGCAAAGTGATGTCTCTGCTTTTGAATATGCTATCTAGGTTGGTCATAACTTTGTATAATAGAGTTTTATTAAAGTGTAAAAGGTATAGAGAAAGCTTCTGACATAGACATCAGAAGGGAGCAGAAAGAGTACCCCCTCGCTAGTGTTAGCAATGGACTTATATACTTTTTCGGAGAAGGCGATGGCACCCCACTCCAGTACTCTTGCCTGGAAAATACCATTGGACGGAGGAGCCTGGTAGGCTGCAGTCCATGGGGTCGCTAAGAGTTGGACACGACTGAGCAACTTCACTTTCACTTTCCACTTTCATGCATTGGAGAAGGACATGGCAACCCACTCCAGTGTTCTTGCCTGGAGAATCCCAGAGATGGGGAGCCTGGTGGCTACCATCTATGGGGTCACACAGAGGCACCACTGAAGTGACTTAGCAGTAGCAGTATATACTTTTTAATTACTTTACAGTGAATCAAAAGAATGTCTGGAGGTTGTAAAGACCTCACTGGACCCGCTCCCATAATTTACATTTTAAGATAACAGGATTAGCCAGAAGGTTTTTTTCCAGAGACTGTCCTCAAGCAGGATATATTATTGTTATATAATCCTAAGGAATGTAGAAGGAAAAAAAAACATTTGTACTTTCTTCCTCCTTGAGAATCCCGGACCCCTCTCTCCTTGGTGACCCCTGGACTTCTTATTAACCTGCGTAGGAATTGACTCTCTCAGTAGTAGGTACGATGGTCATCTGAGTTAAATTCACTCATTCCAGTCCATTTTAGTTTGCTGATTCCTAAAATGTCAATGTTCACTCTCGCCATCTCCTGTCTGACCACTTCCAGTTTGCCTTGATTCATGGCCCTAACATTCCAGGTTCCTATGCAATATTGCTCTTTACAGCATCAGACTTTACTTCCATCACCAGTCACATCCACAACTGGGTATTGTTTTTGCTTTGGCTCCGTCTCTTCATTCTTTCTGAAGTTATTTCTCTGCTGATCTCCAGTAGCATATTGGGCACCTACCGACCTGGGGAGTTCATCTTTCAGTGTCCTAATTTTTTGCCTTTTCATATTGTTCATGGGGATCTCAAGACAAGAATACTGAAGTGGTTTGCCATTCCCTTCCCCAGTGGACCATGTTTTATCAGAACTCTCCACCATGACCCATCCATCTTGGGTGGCCCTACCCAACCTTGGGCGTGGCTCATAGTTTCATTAACTTAGACAAGGCTGTGGTCTATGTGATCAGATTGGTTAGTTTTCTGTGATTGTGGTTTTCAGTCTGTCTGCCCTCTGATGGAGAAGGATAAGAGGGTTATGGAAGCTTCCTGATGGGAGAGACTGACTGAGGGGGAAACTGGGTCTTGTCCTGGTTGGCAGGGCCATGCTCAGTAAATCTTTAATCCAATTTTCTGTTGATGGGTGGAGCTGTGTTCCCTTCCTGTTATTTACCTGAGGCCAAACTATGATGGAGGTAGTGAAGATAATGGCTACCTCCTTCAAAAGGTCCCATGCATTTACTGCTACACTAAGTGCCCACAACGCTGCAGCAGGCCACTGCCGACCCAGGCCTCCACCAGAAACTCCTGGACACTCATGGGAAAATCTGGGTCAGTCTCTTATGGGGTCACTGCTCCTTTTTCCTGGGTCCTGGTGTGCACAAGGTTCTGTTTGTGCACTCCAGGAGTCTGTTTCCCCAGTCCTGTGTAAGTTCTGGTGGCTCTATGGTGAGGTTAATGGCAACTTCCTCCAAGAGGACCTCCTCCATTATACCTACTACTGTGGGCAGAAATCCCTAGAAGAAATGTAGTAGCCATTATAGGTTCCTTTACAAAGTTTTTTATATACATTACATCATGTAAGCTTTACCAGAACTTTTGAGGTGAGGCATTATTATTCCCTTGTGACTGGGAAAGACAATTAGATGACTTACCTAAGGTCACACACAGTGGAGAATTTTATCACAGGTATTTCACATACTAGCAAGTTAATGCTCAAAATCCTTCAAGTTAGGCTTCAACAGTATGTGAACTAAGAAATTCCATATATACCAGCTTGATTTAGAAAAGGCAGAGGAATCAGAGATCAAATTGCCAACATCCATTGGATCATAGAAAAAGCAGGAGAATTCCAGAAAAACATCTATTTCTGCTTCACTGACTACACTAAAGCCTTTGACTGTGTGCATCACAACAAATTGTGGAAAATTCTTAAAGAGATGGGAATACCAGACCATCTTACCTGAGAAATATGTATGCAGGTCAAGAAGCGAAAGTTAGAACTGGACATGGAACAATGGGAAAGGTGTACATCAAGGCTATATATTGTCATCCTGTTTATTTAACTTATATGCAAAGTACATCATATGAAATGCTGGCTAGATGAATCATAAGCTGGAATCAAAGTTGCTGGGAGGAATATCAACCACCTCAGATATGCAGATGATTCCATTCTCATGGCAGAAAGCAAAGAGGAACTGAGGAGCCTCTTGATGAGGGTGAAAGAGGATAGTGAAAACACTGGCCTAAAACTCAACATTCCAAAAACTAAGATCAGGGCATCCTGTCCCATCACTTCATAGCAAACATATGGGGAAAAATTGCAAACGGTGACAGTTTTTATTTTCTTGGGCTCCAAAATCACTGTGGATGGTGACTGCAACCATGAAATTAAGACACTTGATCTTTGGAAGAAAAGCTATGACAAACCTAGACAGCATATTAAAAAGCAGAGACATCACTTTGCTGACAAAGTCAAAGCTATGGTTTTCCCAGTAGTTATATATAGATGTGAGAGAGCAAGGAGATCAAACCAGTCAATCCTAAAGGAAATCAATCCTGAACATTTATTGGACTGACTGATGGTGAAGCTCAAGCTCCAATACTGTGGCCACCTGAAGCAAAGAGCTGACTCATTGGAAAAGACTGACGCTGGAAAGGACTGAGGGCAGGAGAAGAAGGGAGCAACAGAGGATGAGATGATTGGATAGCATCACTGACTCAATGGACATAAGTTTGAGTAAACTCTGGGAGATAGTGAAAGACAGGGAAGCCTGGAGTATTGCTGTGGGTTGCTAACTCAGACACAACTGAATGACTGAACAACAACAACGATCTAGACTTCAACTCTCACGTCTCATTGCACCAGCATGTGCAGGAACAATGAGCAATGACCTCTGCTATGGGTCTTCCTTTTGAAATCAAAGATCTTTAAACTGGACATGGAGTCATCTATATACAAGAATTTTGTAAAATTGTGAAGTGCTATAATTAGTTTGCACTTATTTGAAGTGTGTTTGGATGACTTTTGCCACATGCCATGGAGTATGACTAAGTAGAATCAGCTGCTGTCTTGGACCCATATGATCGTTCTTTTCTCTCAAAGTAAATAATTGAGTACATTTTATAACTTGATAGTATCTCTCTCTTATTTAGTGGGCTGGTGTCATCTCATGGGACCAGTGCTTGGAATAAAAGGACATCTAGATTAAAAGAAGTATATCTAAGTCGTGGGCTTCCTAAGTGGTGCTAGAGGTAAAGAACCTGCCTCCAAATGCAAGAGACGTAAGAGAAGGAGGTTTGATCCCTGGGTCGGGAAGATCCCCTAGAGGAGACCATGGCAACCCACTGCAGTATTCTTACCTGGAGAATCCCATGGACAGAGGAGCCTGTCAGGCTACAGTCCATAGGGTCGCAAAGAGTCAGACATGATTGAGGCAACTTAGCAGGCCACACACACACATCTAAGTCATACCTCTGTCCTCCACATACTCCATTACCCACTGGGCGGCTGCAGCAATGCTGTCTTGGTGACATCCAGGATCACCGTCTCCAGACTATCTGATGCTTGGCTCCTCAGCTGCTGGATTCCCTTGCCCATCAGACACCCAACCAGCACCTTCAAGTTTCACAGGTCCACCTTCCTGGCCAGCAGGTTCACAAAGCCTACATCACATGGTTAGCTTATGGTGAACGATGTCACCAGGGACCAGGGACCAGGCTTGATTACTCAAGAGCTTTGGTGTAACAGAGTTTTATTCAAATGAAAGGGGACAGAGAAAGCTTCTGACATAGACATCAGAGGGGGGATGGAGAGCGCCCCCTTCACTTAGCAAGGGAGCTATATACATTTTCAGTTGGTTATTACAGTAAATCAAAAGAATATCTCAAGGTTGTAAAAGTCTTACCAGATCCACTCCCACAACATACATTTTAAGATAATAGGATTAGTCAGAAGTTTCTCAAGGAGAAACATATCCTCAAGCAGGATCAGATCAGATCAGATCAGTCACTCAGTCATGTCCAACTCTTTGCGACCCCATGAATCGCAGCACGCCAGGCCTCCCTGTCCATCACCAACTCCTGGAGTTCACTCAGACTCACATCCATCGAGTCAGTGATGCCATCCAGCCATCTCATCCTCTGTCATCCCCTTCTCCTCCTGCCCTCAATCTCTCCCAGCATCAGAGTCTTCTCCAATGAGTCAACTCTTCACATGAGGTGGCTGAAGTACCGGAGTTTCAGCTTTAGCATCATTCCTTCCAAAGAAATCCCAGGGCTGATCTCCTTCAGAATGGACTGGTTGGATCTCCTTGCAGTCCAAGGGACTCTCAAGAGTCTTCTCCAACACCACAGTTCAAAAGCATCAATTCTTCAGCGCTCAGCCTTCTTCACAGTCAAGCAGGATACATTGTCGTTATATAATCCTTATTACAGACTTTAAACTGAGTTGTTTTTTGTGTAATCATCAGCTCTGGGCTTAAAGAAAAAAACATTTTATGTGATTAAAACTAAGGAATGTAGGAGAGAACTCCAGACCCCTGTCTCCTCGAAAGCCCCAGATTCCTTCCTCCTTGAAGGCCCTGGACTCATTATCCTAAGGATTAGTTCTCTCAACCTGTCACAATTGAGTCACAGTTGTCTTGGAGGTGGCTCACCCATCACTGGCCTCTCAGATACCAGTGCAGAAGATGAGAGAACCACCCAGGGGAGTTCTTTCTCCTCCTCCTTTGGCAGAAGGAAATTCAGATCTCTCTTTCCTGGCAACCTTGGAAGAACTGGCATTTCTCTCCTTACCTACAAAGCCCTCTAAAATGTTTCCTATGTGGAGTTTCAGTTCTGCCTTTGAAAATTTATAGTTGAAGTTCATATTTCCTGGTTGAAACTTGTCCCTGACCAAACAAACATGCACAATTTAAAAAAAAAAAAAAATCCTACTCCTCCTGTTCTGTAAGAAATTCCAAAAGTAACATTTTGTTATTGTTTCAAGTTTGGCATTAAAATTCTCATTCTTCAATGGTAGCAAAATTGATCTTCTTTAAAACTATGTAGCCTCAGAATGAATCTATTGTGTCTATTTGGAGCAGTTTCTCAGAATTATCTGGGGTGCCGTCTCCTGGGCTGCAGTCTCATTTTGCCCCAAATAAAATTTAACTCGCAATGCTTATGTTGTGCATTATTTTAAGTCAACAGTGAGGTCAGCCAGAGTCTCACAGGCCTAAACACAATGCAGCTGGGACTCTTGAGTCTTGCCACCTCCCCATCATCCTTCCAGAAAGTGAACCTTGGTCCCTCCTGCTCTGGAAGCTTCAAATCTCACTTCTTTCCACATCAGAATTCACCAGAGTGAATCTTCTGGTCTTAGGGGAAAGGCTCTGCTTCTCTGAGGCACGGTATAAACTCTTGTCGACTTTAAAAATAGTCACAACCTGAAAGTTGAGAGTTTGGGAGCCTCATGGCTGCCAGATGGCAGGTATTGTTTTCTTTCCTGGTTGCCCTTAGGGCTCAGAAATTCACATTTGGAGGGAGGGCCAAAAATCAGTGATGACTGTGACATCCTTGTTTATTGATATGGCAGGAATATTCCATTTCTCACCCACAAGATGCATTCCCTGTTGCTTCTTTCTCTAAATTCTGTAATTTCTTTAAAGATACTACAGTTGGGAAAAACTAAATCTGGAGAAAGTACAAGAAATGTATTTGTTTTATTCCATTAAATATCTCACCCTAGGTAAAGTTGTACCAAATTGGCTCCTTACTTGAGTGGGGAAGGGGGAAATGAGAAACCAAGGAGCAATGAAAATCTATAAATTAATATCTCAAAGTATTACCTAGCTATAGGTAGTATGGCCAGTCCCCCTCATAAATTTTTGTGTCTTCAACAAGAAAATTTATTTTTGACCTAGATTTAACCCTCTTAATAGCATGGAGTCTGAGGTTTGAATTTTCCAAGGAGATAGGCACTGTGACTAACGTTTCCATTCTGTCTCATGACTAATCTAAACAATTTGTAGCAAGTTAGCACCTTGTCGGCAATGGCACCCCACTCCAGTACTCTTGCCTGGAAAATCCCATGGGTGGAGGAGCCTGGTGGGCTGCGGTCCATGGGGTCGCTAAGAGTCAGACACGACTGAGCGACTTCACTCTCTCTTTTCACTTTCATGCACTGGAGAAGGAAATGGCAACCCACTCCAGTGTTCTTGCCTGGAGAATCCCAGGGACGGGGAAGCCTGGTGGGCTGCCGTCTATGGGGTCACACAGAGTCGGACACGACTGAAGTGACTTAACATAACATAACATAGCACCTTGTCAATGCTGGTTCACAGATGCATAAATCTGAGCCATTTGGGTCTCTTTTGGGTCAATGAGATTCAAGGAACGCACTGGCAAACTTCCTTGATTCATAGTGTCATGGAAAGATAGGCTCTTGCTTCTCTTATAAGTTGTGAATGAGTTCCCATTGGCAGTAATGCCATGACAATAAAGGTAACTGGATTTGGGATAATGACTACAGGGCTTCCCCAATGGCTCAGCGATAAAGAATCCACTTGCAATGCAGGAGACACAGGAGAATTGGGAAGATCCTCTGGAGAAGGGAATGGCAACTCACTACAGTACTTTTGCCTGGAGAATTCCATGGACAGAGGAGCCTGGTGGGCTACAGTCCATGGGGTTGCAAAGAGTCTAACACGACTGAAGCAACTTAGCATACATAACGGCTACACTGTGGATAGCAGAGCAAAGAAGTAGTAAGATGATGCAGTTAATAGCTGTGGGATCCTGCTTCTTTGTTGTTTAAACCAATGTGAGTTGACTTTTTTGTTACTTAATGCTCAATGCATCCTGCTGCTGCTGCTGCTAAGTCGCTTCAGTCGTGTCCGACTCTGTGCGACCCCATAGACGGCAGCCCACCAGGCTCCCCCGTCCCTGGGGTCTCCAGGCAAGAACACCGGAGTGGATTGCCATTTCCTTCTCCAATGCATAAAAGTGAAAAGTGAAAGTGAAGTCGCTCAGCCGTGTCTCACTCCAGCGACCCCATGGACCTCAGCCTACCAGGCTCCTCCGTCCATGGAATTTTCCAGGCAAGAGTACTGGAGTGGGGTGCCATTGCCTTCTCCCCAGTGCGTCCTACCTGATACAGAATTTGGTGCCAAAAATAGAAGTGATGCAAGTTAACAGACTTAGTGGGTTGTGTGCTGGCGCTCTGAAAAACGTTCACATCCTAATCCCTAGAAGCTGTGAGTGTTACCTTATTTGGAAACAGGGTCTTTTGTAGATGTAATTAAGTTATATTTAGTTATTTTCAAGTTCAGCTGGATATTGAAGAGACAGACTAAAGATTTTTTAATTAAATAAAATTCACATTTGACTTTTATTACGTGATCATTTCTCAAGATCAAGTCTTTTCAACAGAACTTCATATGGCTCAAGAGTTTAAGGCTTTTTAAAAAAATAATAATTGAGTTTCATGACTCATGACAATGTTACAAATTTCAGAAATTTATTCTTCTACAACTAGAATTCTAGTCTGGGGATCTGAACACCTGAGCTATGTCAAGGCTACAACGGTAGAGGGTTCCCTTGTAAGTCATTTCCTCCTCTGAGCATTAGTTACTTCTGTGGATATCAGCAGTTTCAAGTACACAGAAGTATCAGAATCATCGAGGTCCTTGCTATAAATACAGATTCCTAGGCCCCACTTTAAGCCTAATGAATCAGATTTTCTGACACTGAGGCCCAGAAATCTGTATTTTAATTAACCAGATGACTATGTCATACAGAAGAGTTGGAAAACTACTAAGTTAGATTATCTCTAGTGTTCCTTGACTTGCCCATGAGTGTCCAAGAGTCTCCAGCAGAGGTGTGGATTCAGCAGTGGCTTGCTGCAGGGTTGGGGGCACTCAGTGTAGCAGTGCATGCGTAGGACCTTTTGAAGGAGGTCCCCATTATTTTCATTCAGTTCAGTTCAGTTGCTCAGTCCTGTCCAACTCTTTGTAACTCCATGGATGGACTGCAGCACACCAGGCATCTTCATTACCTCCACCATAGTCTGGCCTCGGGTCAAATAACAGGGAGGGAGCATAGCCCCACTCATCAACAGAAAATTGGATTACTGGGATTTACTGAGCATGGCCCTGCCAACCAGGACAAGACCCAGTTTCCCCCTCAGTCAGTCTCTTCCATCAGGAAGCTTCCATAACCCTCTTATCCTTCTCCATCAGAAGGCAGACAGACTGAAAACCACAATCACAGAAAACTAACCAATCTGATCACATGGACCACAGCCTTGTCTAAGTTAATGAAACTATGAGCCATGCCCAAGGTTGGGTAGGGCCACCCAAGATGGATGGGTCATGGTGGAGAGTTCTGATAAAATGTGGTCCACTGGGGAAGGGAATGGCAAACCACTTCAGTATTCTTGTCTTGAGATCCCCATGAACAATATGAAAAGGCAAAAAAATAGGACACTGAAAGATGAACTCCCCAGGTCGGTAGGTGCCCAATATGCTACTGGAGATCAGCAGAGAAATAACTCCAGAAAGAATGAAGAGACGGAGCCAGAGCAAAAACAACACCCAGTTGTGGATGTGACTGGTGATGGAAGTAAAGTCTGATGCTGTATAGAGCAATATTGCATAGGAACCTGGAATGTTAGGTCCATGAATCAAGGCAAATTGGAAGTGGTCAGACAGGAGATGGCAAGAGTTAACATTGACATTTTAGGAATCAGCAAACTAAAATGGACTGGAATGGGTGAATTTAACTCAGTGCCACCTGGAAAGCTCAAACAAAACACTAGATTATTGCAAACTCATTCTTATTTTACTTGGCATTTCTTTAACTACTGAGGAGATTAAGTTTCTTTTCATATGTACACTGATGCTTTTCTCCTTTTTAAAGTGAAGGTTCTCATTTATTGCTTGTTTTTCTACAGCAATTTGAATGCCTTGTTTCATTTGAGAATTAGGTCAGTACCCAGGATTCCTGGGACTCAGAGCCCTTTGTGTAATGATAGATATTAAACTAGGTTTTGTGTGTGTGCATGTGAGTAAGTGTGTATCCTTGAGCAAGGCATTACTGAGAGAAAAGATTTTCTGAGGCTACTTTGATTATTAAAATTAATGTTTAATTTACTAAAGTTGTAACAAAGAATGGGCTTCCTTGATAGATCAGTTGATAAAGAATCCGCCTACAATGTAGGAGACCCTGGTTCAATTCCTGGGTCAGAAGGATCCCCTGGAGAGGGGATGGGCTACCCACTCCAGTATCCTTGGGCTTCCCTTGTGGCTCGTTTGACAAAGAATCTGGCTGCAATGGGGGAGACCTGGGTTCAATCCCTGGGTTGGGAAGATTCCCTGGAGAAGGGAACGGCTACCCATTCCAGTATTCTGGCCTAGAGAATTCCATGGACTGTATAGTCCATGGTTTTGCATATTTTTTCTTTCCCAACTGGTTCATTTTACAGATCTTTTGCATCCATAAAATTTAGCAAGTTTTTTCAGTTTTTAAGAGGGGGTTGGATTAACAGTTGGTTTACTAATTAAACTTCCCTTCAAAAATTTAAAGTACATTTGTAAATTTAATGTATTTAATTTTCTTTGAAAATATATCAATTGTGTGATAAATAAACCTCAAATAATAAGCTTTATAAATCAAATAACAATGTATAAATATGGCAAAATCAAGTTATCTTAAACTTTGTAATATGGTTTATGAATTTAGCACAATTTTCTCTTATCTAAAATCACAAAACTAATACTCATTATGCATTTTAAAATCGAGGTACCTTCCTGATGGTCCAGTGGTTAAGACTTCACCTTCCAATGCAGGGGGTGTGGTTTCAAACCTTTGTTGGGGACCTAAGATCCCCATGCCTTTCCGCCAAAAACCAGGACATAAACAACAGAAACAGTATTGTAACAAATTCAACAAAGACTTTAAAAATGGCCCACATTTTTTTAAAAATCTTGAAAAAAATGTAATTATAAGGCAAATCTGTTAGTCTGTTTGTCCTTTAATATACCAAATTCTCTTCCTTGTTTTAAGTACAGGAAAACCTTGTTTTGTTGTGCTTCACTTTAAAGTGAAGCTTGTAGACACTAAGTTTTTTTTTTTTTACAGATTGAAGATTTGTGGTGCTTTCCTCAGATACCGCTAAGGTGCTCTGTCCTCTTTTCCAAGGAAGCTAAGGACATGTTGGGATTGGCCCTCACTCTCTCCAGTGAACTAGGCCCGAACCTGGCAGCCCCCACCTAGCACTCGCCTGCACTTTGGTATCTGTCTCTCCATGATGATAAGATCACTGTCCTCATTAAAGTGCTTGGCCAATGTCAGCGTCGGGAGCCTCACCTGCAATGTAGGGTTGGTGGACCTGCCTCAGCAGCTGATGCTATGCCAGCAGAGATCCTGTCCCCTCCACCACTGTTGCCCCAGTTTTTTATAAACATATAAGAGAATTTAAGCCTCATTAATCAGGGGAATACAACGTGGACACAATATGATATCACTAGTCACCCATCAGAATAGGTAAAGTGAAAAAGATGGAAAACACTCAGAGAAGATGAGGATGTGCAAAAGCTGGAATTCTTATATACTGTGGGGACAGATAGACCACAAGCACTGTGGGAAACAGCCTGGCCTTTCCTATGAGCTGGCAATTCAACTCCTTGAAAATAAATAAACCACAGCTATACACTGCAACATGGATGACTCTCACAGACAGAATACACAGCATGAAACAATCTATGCTGTATAATTCCACTTAAATATAACTGAAAAGAGTCTTCATAACAACAGTATTTAAGGATACGTGAATAAGCTGAAAAGCTATAATGAAATACAAAAAATAGTTATCATAGGAGTCAGGGTAATGGTTATTTTTGGGGGGAAAGATAGTCATAGGAAAAATGAGGGTGACTTCTAGGGTCCAAGCAATATTCTATTTCTCAGACTGGCTGGTATTCATGCTATGTGCAAGCTCTAGTAAGTGTGCTCTATTTGATAACTAAGAAAATTAAAAATTAAACTTAAAAATTAAAAAAAAAAAGTAGAAGCCAAGAGAGAAGAATCTGAAGAGTCTGATGATGACATGGGCCTTGGTCTTTTTTTTTTTTTAATTGGAATATAATTGCTTTATAATGTTGTTGCTTTCTGCTGTGTGACAACGTGAATCAGCTATATGTATATATACATTGCCTTCCTCTTGAGCCTCCTTCCCACCCCCCACGCCTCCATCCAAGCCCTCTAGGTCATCACAGAGCACTGAGCTGAGATTCCTGTGGTATACAGCAGCTTCCCACTAGGACTTTGATCTTTTTGATTAAACCTTTATAGTAACACGTTTAATAAAAAGCTGAGCTCTTTGCTGGGAAAAAAAAAAAAGATTGTGGCATCATGTGTCAAGCAAGTCTATCAACGCCATTTTCCAACAGCATTTGCTCACTTAATGTGACATTTATGTGTCACTTAATGTAATGTGTCTTACTGAAGGTTCACATGATCGTTAGCAATAAATTTTTAGCAATAAATTATTTTAAAATTAAGGTATGTACATTGTTTTTTAGATTTCATGCTACTGCACAGTTAACAGACTACAGCATAGTGTAAACGTAACTTTTATATGTACTAGGAAACCCAAAAATTCATGTGTTTGCTTTACTGCAATACCCACTTTGTTGTGGTGGTCTGGAACCAAACCTGAAGTATCTCTGAGCTGCACCTGTACTTAAAATACTAGATAACTATAGACTATTTCCAAATTTAACTCAAAATAGTAATAACTCAGAGTTTGGTTAATTTTACCATCTCTATACTTAACTCTAAATCCCCTCAGACATTTACCTGTGAAGGAGGAAATTATTTCCTCTCAGGTAATTTTCCATTGCCCTTTTGATAGCTGAGGTTGTATGTAGACTTGACACTTTGTGTGGGATAAGAATATTTATCACTGTAGACATTGTCAAATGACAAATTAAACAATTTAGTGATGAGTTTAATTCCCTTTATTCAGGGAAAAGCAATCCATGGATTGGGGGCATACAGTGCCTCACAAGCAGTGGAACAGCTTTCCTGAGGTATTTTGGGTAACGGTGAGTTTTGCAAAGCTTTATAAGTTCCAACATGGAAAGAAGGCATGGTTGATTAGGATTGTATATCTGACCTTATTTAGAAAGATCAAGGAATAAGGAAATGAGTCCAGACTACACAGCTGGCCCAATATATGGAATTGTCTGATTGGATACACCATGGTTCTGGTCACATGAAACATTTACAGAAACGCCAAAGTTTGCTGATGTAACACTCCAGAAAGAAGCGACTCCATCTTGAGTCTGTGAGTTTATTTGAACAATGTCTAGGATGAGTTTTCTCACAATGATGGGGTACTCGTCTTACTAGAAGTCTCTTTAGTGTCCCTATGCCAGATAAGGGGATCTCACACAAACCACTGACCTTGCGTTAGAGTGTATGAGCCCTAATTTTCACATATGATTTAACCCCACAATCCTCATCCACATTGCTTCACTAATTGTTTGGATCCAGTGAGTCATATCTAGTTATATTCTAGGTTGAATGATTTTTATATTCTTCCTATCTGTCGTGCTACAAGTCTTACAGTCTTTAAATGACATCTGTTTGGATTCTGTAAAATCTATGTCTGTCTGATTCAAAGGTCAGAATTCTAACATCATTCTTGTGATAATAGATAACACTTTTTTTTAAGGCAAATAAAACAGGATAAGTACAAAGTTTAAAAGTTACTGCAATAAATAATCACTGGCAATTAACCAGGTTTAGTTCAACCATATGAGCTGCCCTGATGGCTCAGATAAAGAATCTGCCTGCCAATGCAGAAGACGTGAGTTCAATCCCTGGGTCAGGAAGATCACCTAGAGAAGGAAATGGCAACCCACTCCAGTATGCTTACCTGGGAAATGTCATGGACTGAGGGGCCTGGAAAGCTACAGTACATAGGGTCACAGAGAGTCAGACACAACTGAGCAATTAACCAACAAGTTCAGCCATAGAGTCCTCCTTTCCTTCTTACTTCCTCCCGTCTTCTGCAAATCACCACAATCATATATTATCACTTCACTTATAAGTTTTTGAATGACCAATGTGTGGCTTTATTGCTTCTAGAATAAGACAGTTTTATAGTAAAACTTTTCCATAGTGGGCTAATGTTTAACTCATGTGCCCCAAATATAAAATGACAATTTTCATAAATTGTCATTTAACAATACAATCACTTCACAGAGGCCTTAACAAATGCTATTTTGAAAATGCTGATTTTTCTCCCCGTCATCACATTATAGCCACTAGAGCAAGTTGAAGAGCAATCATTGCAGAAAGGAGGGATAACACTTACTACAAAATTATCTGAATCCCACAAAATCACTCTACTTCCGCTGAATGGTCTAACTTGGAACCTTCTAAAACTTTTGATATTTGCTACTTAGTGTGTGTTTACATTCAAGACAAAAAAAATGAACAAGTAGCAAGTGAATTTTAGTAAATATTAGTACATAAATTCAAAAATAAGCAATCATGCTTACTTCGACAGTTTTTAAATTAAATTCTTGGACTAGTACAAAGATATCTGTGATTTTAATATGCATTCCTATAATACAGTGATATTCTCTGCTAAAACTATTTCTAGTCCTTATGATGAAATTAATTTTTTCTGGGTTTGAAGCAAAGTGCATTGTGAGTAAGAAATAAGAAATACTGGCCTAAAATTAATTGCATGGGAACTTCTTGTTATTTCAGTTTTCTGGCAACTTTTTATCTCAAACATAGAACTTTGGGTAATTTCCCAGAAGTTTTCCTTGTATCTTTAATACATGATCATATACATATACACAGAGCTATATGTACGTGCACACATCCGTATAAACACTTATAAATGTTGAATCCCTAAATGTCTAATTGGCTAGAGATCGGCTCTGTGTAGGGAGCTGATCTCAAGAATTTGGAATTAAAGTTAGAAATAATGTCCCTCTCTAAATGTGGGGTGAGTCATTTTAGAAGTGACCCTACCCAAGAAATGGTTTGCTAGTGCCACCCTGAAGTGTCATGAGAAACTCCTCAGTTTTATTTGGGCAAGACAGTTCCCCAAGAAGGCAAGATGGACCTGTGATGTGTGTACATTACATGCATGCACTTACACTGCAACAAGTGTGGTATGGGAGGATTATGACAGATGGGTGATAGGTAACATGGAGCCTAGGAGAAGGTAGCCAAAGAGGAGAGCCATGCCAGATGGTCTGCTGCCCTAACCCAAGAGAGAGGCTGTTCTGGCCCTAAGGGCTACTGCTGATCCTCAGGACCCCAAAGCCCTAGTGTGGGGAGAGAAGTTCGCTAATTTGTTGGTTTGGTGCTAAACCTGTCCTCTCTATAAACAACTCTCTGATCAATAGTAGGGACTCCAGGTATTCTTGGTCTCAACCAGAATAAATAAGTCCTATGAAAATATCCTAGATAGCTTTCATACCCAGAAGCAGTCTCTTCTGTAAATGGGGTTTTTGGTTTGTAGATCATTTTCCCACCAGAGTTTGATCTTCTTGAGTAATGGTTGGAATTAGATGTAAAGACCCAGCAAAGCTAAAATACAGAATTGACTGAGGGACCGTTTACCATCAGAGCCCACTAATAGAGTTCAGCCTGAGGCAAATGGCCAAGTAACCTTCCTGCTGACTTTTCTTTAACTTTACTTTGGCTGTGAATCTGGTGAATGTAGAATTCAAAATTAGTAGATTATCTTTCAATGGAATAAGACTAATTTTTATGAAAGTGGAAAGAAAAGTTCAGATAGGGAAGAAGTTGGTGCTTTGTGCCAAATGAAAACGGGGAACCGATGAGTTTTGTTGAGGCTTTGGGAATAACTGGCTTCCATTCACAGCGGAGACAAAACAAAGATCAGTAGCATTTAAAGTTGCATGTTATTCCTAACAGAGTATGCTCCTTTGTCAGGGTCCAGCCTTGGCAGGATCCAGGGATACCCTCAGGATGAACGGCGTCTGCGAGAGAGATGACACGGGGAGACCAAGCTTAGGTGAAGCAGGGTCTGAAGCTTTATTCTCAAAAGGAGCTTTTATACCCTAAGTTACACATTTCCAGAAGTGAAAGATGTAGAGTCATGCAGAGTCAGTTCAACATTACATCAGTTTGACCTTCATCGGGACCAGGATGTTTTCTGCATACCTCTCCATTTACAAGGGTCTTTGTGTTATGTACATTATCTTCTATGACCTTTTTTCTGATAAAGGTTGGTCAACCAGAAAACTTGTTTTCCCTTAAAGTGTTTCTTCTTTATTTTTCCAATCTGTGCCTCCCTCAGAAAGTACTAAATAAAGTTACATTCTTATGGAGCAAAGGTGCAGTGGGTTACAACAAAGAAAGAACTTCTTAACTCAAAGGTCTTATGTTGCTAATGCCAAGGCTATTACTTGTTTCTCCTACATCCCAACTATATTAACTAATGCACTCCCAGGCACACAATGGGTAAGGGATATGGAGACTTGGCAGCAAGCATTGGCTCAACAATGAAACCCTTCACCAGTACTATCTAATAATTTTTCATCCCTCAAAAGGCTCTATGCCCATTAGGACTTTTAGAATGTGTAGGCTTCTCGTGCCTCTCATGGTTGGGAAGTTATGAACAATCATGTGCATTAGTTGCAAGAGTATGGATAAACCTGCCAAGCAAGCTAAAATGCCAATAGAAGTTTGCATTGAAATATTCCTCTCATGCCCAGGAGACTTATTAACTAGAGCCCTAAGTTGATCTTCAGAGAAAGGTGGTCAGGGATAGCCCCCTGTTAATGTCAGAAGAGTTGGTGAAAAGCATAATATAGTAAACAGTAGACAGACAGACTTTGGTTTCAGGGTAGATGCTTGAGCAGGTCTAGGGAGTCCCTCGAGTCCTGACCCGCCTTGCCTGTCCGGTCTCCTCTGCATGACCTTGTCATGGGTGTGATCTCCTGTGCTGGCTCCCAGCACTCTTTGAGGTGTAGCCTATTGTCACGTGAAACACATGGTCCCTGCAGCCAGCTTGTTTAGGACTGAATCTTGGCTCCAACACTTATCAACTGTGTAACCTTGGACAAGCAACTTCATTTCTCTGTGCCTTGGTTTCCTTATCTCTGAAATGAATTGTTGTAAAGATTAAATGAGATGGTGTACACAAAATGATTAAAATTACATCTGACATATAGTAAGATATTTTATAATCTAATAATTGTGGAGTGGCTTATTTCTCATGAATTACATGGAGAAGAAAGACAACCAACAGCTTGTTAAGAAGCTGGCATAAAGAATAGAAGAAATGGTTAGCTAAACTCTTAAGTCTGTAATTTTTTCTGACTAGTAAAGGGCACAGACTACTTTTTTTTTTTTTAATCAGAGGAAAATTTCTTTACAATGTTGTGTTGGTTTCTCCCAGCAACATGAATCAGCTATAAGTATACATATGTCCCCACCCTGTTGAACCTCCCTCCCAGCCACACTTCTAGGTGGTCACAGAGGACTGGCAGAGCTCTCTATGTTATACAGAAACTTCCCACCATCTGTTTTGCATATGGTAATGTGTATGTTTCAATGCTACTCTCTCAATTCATCACACCCTCTTCTTCCCCCACTGGGACACAGACTTTTGACCCAAATCACACAGGATTTATTTCTATTAAACAGGAAATGCTTACATAGTACCTGTTAGGTGCCAGACACTGGTCTATTTGCCTTACAAATACAAAGAATTGATGCTTTTAAATTGTGGTGCTGAAGAAGACTCTTGAGAGTCCCTTGGACAGCAAGGAGATCAAATGCTAAAGGAAATCATTCCTGAATATTCATTGAAAGGATTGATGCTGAAACTGAAGCTCCAATTGTATGGCCACCTGAAGCGAAGAGCCAACCCACTGGAAAAGACCCTGATGCTGGGAAAGATTGAGAGCAGGAGCGACAGAGGATGTGATGGTTGGATGGCATCACCAATTCCATGGACATAAGTTTGAGCAAACTCCAGGAGATAGTGAAGGACAGGGAAGCCTGGCGCATTGCAATCCATGGGGTCGCAAAGAGTCAGACATGATTTAGCAACTGAACAGCAAGAACAACAGCAGCAGAGAGTGGATGGAGTTTCCGAAGAGCAGCACAGCTGGGCTGAGGCTCTCGATTACAGTGCTGGGGGCAGCATCTCTGCACACAGCCCACTGCTGCCATCTGATCTGCAGGGTCATGTGCAGGTCTTCTCCACGTGGTCCACAGAGCTGAGGTGTCAGTCACAGCCATTCCACACGAATAACTTGGGTTTGAAGTGCCTGCTGCAAGGCCTCTGCAATTGGCACCATATGAGCAGGTGAAACAAGACAGACTCAAAGGAAAAGAAAAAAAGAAAAGGTTAGACCTTATTACCCAGATTTTTTTTTACTTTCGCAGGAATTGTTAATAGGCTTTACCAGTGACAAAACAGTGGAGATAAGTGTTTACTCTCAGTTACATCAGCCAAAGTAAGGGCTGCAAGCACTTATTATACTTGACATTTTGTGCTGGTAGTGAGTATATAGGGTTTCCATGGTAATTCAGTGGTAAGAAACCCCCTACCAATGCAGGAGATGCAGGTTCAATTCCTGGGTTGGAAGAATCCCTTGGAGGAGGAAATGGCAACCCACTCCAGTATCCTTGCCTGGGAAATCCCACGGACAGAGAAGCCTGATGTGCTACAGTACAGGGGGTCACAAAAAGTCAGATGCAACTGAGCATGCAGTGAGTATACAGGAATTAAATTTGGTTAATTCCTGATTAGCCTGTAGTGTGCTTCATTTTATTACTGGCCTTGGCAGAGTTTCTTCTCCTTTTATAACTTTTGCAGCTACAGAGATTAAGTTTAGTAAGTTCAGTGTTGGTTTGTTAATAAGATGGAAGCAGGGGACTTCTCCAGATAATGAAAACTCCATGCTCCTTTTACCTCTGTTCAGATCAGATCAGATCAGTCGCTCAGTACTGTCTGACTCTTTGCAACCCCATGAATCTCAGGACACCAGGCCTCCCTGTCCATCACCAACTCCCGGAGTTCACTCAGACTCACATCCATCAAGTCAGTGATGCCATCCAGCTATCTCATCCTCTGTTGTCCCCTTCTCCTTCTGCCCCCAATCCCTCCCAGCATCAGAGTCTTCTCCAATGAGTCAACTCTTCACATGAGGTGGCCAAAGGACTGGAGTTTCAGCTTTAGCATCATTCCTTCCAAAGAAATCCCAGGGCTGATCTCCTTCAGAATGGACTGGTTGGATCTCTTTGCAGTCCAAGGGACTCTCAACAGGCTTCTCCAACACCACAGTTCAAAAGCATCAATTCTTCAGTGCTCAGCCTTCTTCACAGTCCAGATATCACATCCATACATGACCACAGGAAAGACCATAGCCTTGACTAGACGAACCTTTGTTGGCAAAGTAATGTCTCTGCTTTTCAATATGCTATCTAGGTTGGTCATAACTTTCCTTCCAAGGAGTAAGCGTCTTTTAATTTCATGGCTGCAGTCACCATCTGCAGTGATTTTGGAGCCCAGAAAAATAAAGTCTGACACTGTTTCCACCATTTCCCCATCTATTTCCCTGAAGTGATGGGACCAGATGCCATGATATTCGTTTTCTGAACGTTGAGTTTTAAGCCAACCTTTTCACTCTCCACTTTCACTTTCATCAAGAGGCTCTTTAGTTCCTCTTCAATTTCTGCCATAAGGGTGGTGTCATCTGCATATCTGAGGTGATTGATATTTCTCCCAGCAATCTTGATTCCAGCTTGTGTTTCTTCCAGTCCAGCGTTTCTCATGATGTACTCTGCATATAAGTTAAATAAACATGGTGACAATATACAGCCTTGATGTACTCCTTTTCCTATTTGGAACCAGTCTGTTGTTCCATGTTCAGTTCTAACTGTTGCTTCTTGACCTGCATACAAATTTCTCAAGAGGCAGGTCAGGTGGTCTGGTATTCCCATCTCTTATCAAATTTTCCACAGTTTGTTGTGATCTATACAGTCAAAGGCTTTGGCATAGTCAATAAAGCTGAAATAGATGTTTTTCTGGAACTCTCTTGGTTTTCCATGATCCAGCAGATGTTGGCAATTTGATCTCTGGTTCCTCTGCCTTTTCTAAAACCAGCTTGAACATCAGGAAGTTCACGGTTCACATATTGCTGAAGCCTAGCTTGGAGAATTTTGAGCATTACTTTACTAGCGTGTGAGATGACTGCAATTGTGCGGTAGTTTGAGCATTCTTTGGCATTGCCTTTCTTTGGGATTGGGATGAAAACTGACCTTTTCCAGTCCTGTGGCCACTGGCTGAGTTTTCCAAATTTGCTGGCATATTGAGTTCAGCACTTTCACAGCATCATCTTTCAGGATTTGGAATAGCTCAACTGGAATTCCATCACCTCCACTAGCTTTGTTCATAGTGATGTTTTCTAAGGCCCACTTGACTTCACATTCCAGGATGTCTGGCTCTAGGTCAGTGATCACACCATCGTGATTATCTGGGTTGTGAAGATCTTTTTTGTACAGTTCTCCTGTGTATTCTTGCCACCTCTTCTTAATATCTTCTGCTTCTGTTAGGTCCATACCATTTCTGTCCTTTATTAAGCCCATCTTTGCATGAAATGTTCCTTTGGTATCTCGGATTTTCTTGAAGAGATCCCTAGTCTTTCCCATTCTGTTGTTTTCCTCTATTTCTTTGCATTGATTGCTGAAGAAGGCTTTCTTATCTCTTCCTGCTATTCTTTGGAGCTCTGCATTCAGATGTTTATATCTTTCCTTTTCTCCTTTGCTTTTTGCTTCTCTTCTTTTCACAGCTATTTGTAAGGCCTCCTCAGAAAGCCATTTTGCTTTTTTGCAATTCTTTTCCATGGGGATGGTCTTGGTCCCTGTCTCCTGTCCAATGTCATGAACCTCATTCCATAGTTCATCAGGCACTCTATCTATCAGATCTAGGCCCTTAAATCTATTTCTCACTTCCACTGTATAATCATAAGGGATTTGATTTAGGTCATACCTGAATGGTCTAGTGGTTTTCCCTACTTTCTTCAATTTCAGTCTGAATTTGGCAACAAGAAGTTCATGGTCTGAGCAACAGTCAACTCCTGGTCTTGTTTTTGTTGACTGTATAGAGCTTCTCCATCTTTGGCTACAAAGAATATAATCAATCTGATTTCGGTGTTGACCATCTGGTGATGTCCATGTATAGAGTCTTCTCTTGTGTTGTTGGAAGAGGGTGTTTGTTATAACTAGTGCATTTTCTTGGCAAAACTCTATTAGTCTTTGCCCTGCTTCATTCCGTATTCCAAGGCCAAATTTGCCTGTTACTCCAGGCATTTCTTGACTTCCTACTTTTGCATTCCAGTCCCCTATAATGAAGATCAGATCAGATCAGTCGCTCAGTCATGTCCGACTCTTTGCGACCCCATGAACCGCAGCACGCCAGGCCTCCCTGTCCATCACCAACTCCCGGAGGTCACTCAGACTAACATTCATCGAGTCATTGATGCCATCCAGCCATCTCATCCTCTGTCGTCCCCTTCTCCTCTTGCCCTCCATCCCTCCCAGCATCAGAGTCTTCTCCAATGAGTCAACTCTTCGACATGAGGTGGCCAAAATACTGGAGTTTCAGCTTTAGCATCATTCCTTCCAAGGAAATCCCAGGGTTGATCTCCTTCAGAATGGACTGGTTGGATCTTTTTTGGGTGTTAGTTCTAAAAGGTCTTGTAGGTCTTCATAGAACTGTTCAACTTCAGCTTCTTCAGCGTTACTGGTTGGGGCATAGACTTGGATTACTGTGACACTGAATGGTTTGCCTTGGACACGAACAGAGATCATTCTGTCATTTTTGACATTGCATCCAAGTACTGCATTTCGGACTCTCTTGTTGACCATGATGGCCACTCCATTTCTTCTGAGGGATTCCTGTCCGCAGTAGTAGATATAATGGTCATCTGAGTTAAATTCGCCCATTCCAGTCCATTTCAGTTCCCTGATTCCTAGAATGTCGACATTCACTCTTGCCATCTCTTGTTTGACCACTTCCAATTTGCCTTGATTCATGGACCTGACATTCCAGGTTCCTATGCAATATTGCTCTTTACAGCATCAGACCTTGCTTCTATCACCAGTCACATCCACAGCTGGGTATTGTTTTTGCTTTGGCTCCATCCCTTCATTCTTTCTGGAGTTATTTCTCCACTGATCTCCAGTAGCATATTGGGCCCCTACTGACCTGGGGAGTTTCTCTTTCAGTATCCTATCATTTTGCCTTTTCATACTGTTCATGGGGTTCTCAAGGCAAGAATACTGAAGTGGTTTGCCATTCCATTCTCCAGTGGACCACATTCTGTCAGACCTCTCCACCATGACCCGCCCGTCTTGGGTTGCCCCACGGACATGGCTTAATTTCATTGAGTTAGACAAGGCTGTGGTCCTAGTGTGATTAGATTGACTAGTTTTATGTGAGTATGGTTTCAGTGTGTTTGCCCTCTGATGCCCTCTTGCAACACCTACCATCTTACTTGGGTTTCTCTTACCTTGGGCGTGGGGTATCTCTTCACTGCTGCTCTAGCAAAGCACAGCCATTGCTCCTTACCTTGGACGAGGGGTCTCTCCTCATCACCGCCCTTCCTGACCTTCAACATGGGATAGCTCCTCTAGGCCTTCCTGCACCCGCGCAGCCACGGCTCCTTGAATGTGGGGTTGGTCCTCCTGGCCACCAGCCCTGGCCTAGAGCGTGGATTGCTTCTCCCGGCTGCCGGCCTTGGCCTCCTGCGTCGGGGCGTGGGGTAGCTCCTCCACCCTCCGCCCCTGGCCTCGGGCTTGGGGAGTTGGGTATCTCCTCCGGGCCACCGCCCCTGACCTCGGACGCGGGGTAACTCCTCTTGTCGCCGCCCCTGACCTCGGATGCGGGTAACTCCTCTCAGCCATCCCTGCACCATCGCAGTCTGGTACTCTCGGCCGCTGCCCCTGACCTTAGACGTGGGATAACTCCTCTTGGCCGCTGCCCTTCGGGAATGGGGTCCTCCCGGCTTCTGCCCCTGACCTTGGACGTGGGGTGGCTCCTCTCGGCCACGCTGTGGTGCGCCCGTGGCAGCCGCCTGTGCTTTAAGTCTAACCTGTGACAGAATTAAAGGACAGGGAGTACGTATCTTTGTCTCAATCTTCTTAGCACATAACCCAATACCTGGCATGCACATGATTGTTCCATTCAGTTGAATCTTGGAGTGAAACAGAAATGTGCTAGGTTAAATGCTTTGCTCATAGGAAATACACTGAATCTTAGCTTAAATTCTAACAGCAGTTATCTTTGGGTAGTGAGATTCTTGTGCTTTCTTATTTCCTTCCTTATCCTTTTGCTATTTTCCAAAACCACTGCTGTAAACTGCAACAGATGACTGCCTATAGGAAAGAGTTCCCTTCTCCTTATTTCATTCGTTTCTAATATGTGGGTTTTATTTTTACAAAATTGCAATTTTACAAAAAGTTTATGGGCACAGACAGTCAAATAGTTTTACGAAGAGCAAATGAAGACACTCTTTAGATTCTTTTAGTCAGTTATGTGGTATTTACTTCTACATATCTAAACAACATGCTTATGTTCTTTTTTATTTTTGAATCTCCCATTGGTTTCTCTGTGGGGTGTTGAGACTAACCTGTTTCACCACTCTTACCCCATTGCCAGGTACATTCCAATCACCTCCATCCTTGCAGAAATTTGGCTAGATGGATGTTCATTGTTGACATTATGCTAACTTGGTAAATATTTTTGATTCAGTGAGCAACATTTTATTTTCTCTAGTGTTAATAATTACCTTTATTGGCTTAGTTTTTGATGTTTTATCACTAAACTGACCTTCTTCCCTTCATCCTCCCTACCCCATCATTTTATAAACCACTTCTCAGTACATTCAAATATCTTAGATATTCTCTAATTTCATCTTCTAGAGCCTCTGGGCTTGCTCCAACCTGGGCTGACATCTCGAGGCCTGCTGCACAGCTTGAGATTCCTTTTCACTGACATCCTAGGACTTCCTTTGCCTTTATTCAATGTTGGACCCACTGTTGCCTGGATCTTTATGCCTTCCTTATTTTTTTAAATTAATCCTCTCATTTTAGAGTATCTTTCTAACAAAGAGTCTATGGGATATAATACTTTTGAGAATTTCCATATCTGAAAATACCTTTACTTCATGTTCATCTTTAATTAATACTGGCTGGATATAGAACCCCAGAATGGAAATTCCTTTCTTTCTGAAATTTTAAGGCATAACTCCCTTCTCTTATAGCTTTTATTATTACTATAAAGGAACCTGATGCCACTCTGACTCCTGACCCTTTACAAGAATCATGTTTCCCTCTCTGGAAGTCTGTAGGAGAAGATCCTACACTGTGTATACATATATACACTGTATATATGCCCAAAAGTAAGATCTTCACTGTTCATGACTTTCACTCTAATATGTCCCAGTGCCAGAGCCAGGGTCTGCTTTCACCCATTGTGCTTGGTGCGCCCCATCCATCTGGAAATTCATGTCCTTTATTTCTAGAAATCTTACTAAATTTTTCCTTGAAAATTGTATACATCACTATTTGTGTGCCCTCTTTCTAGAATTTCAAGTATTTGGAAGTTACATTTCTATGGTTTTCTTTTCTGCATTCCATTTCTTTGCCTTAGCCCATCCACTGAGTTTTCATTTTTGCTATTATAATTTGCAAGAGCTCTATTTTGTTCTCTGATTGTCCCTTTTTTAATAGTATCCTCTTCTTATTTCATGCGTGTAGCGTTTCTCTTACCTCTGTGAAAATATTGAGAATGTTGTGTGTATGTTTTCCCACTTGAATTTCATGCTTCCTTCAGGTGGCTTTATTCTATCAGCTCATTTTGGTCTTTACCTTTCATACTTAATGTTTTCTTCTAAAGTCTGTTAATCCTTAGCTATTTGCTCACATTTGAATGGGGAACTAAAGAACTGCAAATTGGGGGGCTTGTCGCTATTTTGCTCTGACTGGATTATTTCAGTGAATACCTGATATCAGTGTCCTAGGCTGTTTTTTTTCCCTTTCTCTCTCGGATTTCTCATATTCCCTAGAGAAGCTTTCCAGTCTCTCACCTGGATAGTATCTCTGGCTGCCACCATTTTGGTTGCAAAATTCAGGAAGAAACCTGGGTCCATGGTTTCAGTGCTTATTTTGGACATTTCATTGCATCCCATTTTTCAGGACAATATCCATGCCCTCCACTCTGCCAAATGCCCAACCCCATTCTCATCTAGATTCTGTTATATCTTTATATTGACTACACCACTTCCTCCCAGGTGTGAGAGGGACAGTTCCTATACAACCCATTTGGGAGGGGATCCAATGGTCTGTTTCTTAAACAGGCCTCCAAACAATTCTTTTCTCTGCTCCTTCTCTACCCCTAGATCTATTCATGTTGCTGCAAATGGGATTATTTTATTCTTTTTATGACTGAGTAATATTCCACTGCATATGTATAAAGCACATCTTCTTTATCCATTCATCAGTAATTGGACATTTAGGTCTCTTCCATGTCTTGGCTATTGAAAATAGTGCTGCAATGAACATTGGGGTGCATGTATTCTTCCAAATTGTAGTTTTCTCTGGATATATGCCCAAAAGTAGGATTGCAGGATCGTACAGTAGCTATATTTTTAGTTTTTAAGGAACTACCATACCATTCTCCATGGGCTTCCCAGGTGGCTCAGTGGTAAAGAATTCACCTGCCAATGCAGGAGACACAGGAGATGTAGGTTTCATCCCTGGGCCAGGAAGATCCCCTGGAGAAGGGAATGGCAACCCACTCCACTACTCTTGCCAGGAAAATCCTGTAGACACAGGAGCCTGGCAGACTATAGTCCATGAGGTCACAAAGAGTTGGACACAACTGAGCAGACTGTTCTCCATAGTGGCTATAGCGATTTATATCTCACCAACAGTATAGGAGGGTTCCTTATTCTCCACACGCTGTCTAGCATTTATTTGTAGATGGCCATTCTGACTGGTGTGAGGTGATACTTCACTCTAGTTTGCAGTTTTGAGTTGTATTTCTCTAGTAATTAGCAAAAGTGTGAAAGTGTTAGTCACTCAGTCGTGTTGGATTATTTGCAACCTCATAGACTGTATGGCCTCTGTCCATGGAATTCTCCAGGCAAGGATATTGAAGTGGATAGTCATTCTCTTCTCCAAGAGATCTTCCCAATTGAGGGATCAAACCTGGATCTCCCACTTTGCAGGCAAATTCTTTACCATCTGAGCCACCAGAAAGTGTTTTTCCAGTAATCATGTACAGATGTGAGAGTTGGATCATAAAGAAGACTGAGTGCTAAAGAATTGATGCTTTTGAACTATGGTGCTGAAGAAAACTCTTGAGAGTCACTTGACAGCAAGGAGATCAAACCAGTCCATCCTAAAGGAAATCAACCCTGAATACTCATTGGAAGGACTGATGCTGAAACTGAAGCTCCAATACTTTGATCATCTGATGCAAAGAACGAACTCATTGGAAAAGACCCTGTTGCTAGGAAAGATTGAAAGCAGGAGAAGAAGGGGGCAACAGAGGATGAGATGGTTGGATGGCATTACTGACTCAGTGGACATGAGTTTAAGCAAACTCCAGGAGATATTGAAAGACAGGGAAGCCTGGCATGCTGCAGTCCATGGGGTCACAAAGAGTTGGACATGACTTAACAACTGAACAACAACAATATTTACCAATGTTGAACATCTTTTCATGTGTCTTTGAGCCATCTGTATGTTTCCTTTTTCTTTTTGTGGGGGGCATGCCATGTGGGATCTTAGCTCCCCAAAAGGGATTGAACTTATGACCCCTACAGTAGAAATGTGGAGTCCTAAACCCTGGAACAACCAAGGAATTCCCATCTATATGTCTTCTTTGGAGAAAAGTCTATTTAGATCTTCTGCCTATTTTTTGATTGGGTTGTCCGTTTTTTTTAATATTGAGCTATATGAGCTGTTGGTCTATTTTGGAGGTTAATCTCTTGCCAGTTGTTTGAAAATATTTTTTTCTTCCATTTCTGTAAGTTGTCTTTTTGTTTTGTTTATGGTTTCCTTTGCTGTGTAAAAGATTTTAAGTTTAATTAGATCTCATTTCTTTACTTTTGTTTTTATTTCCATTTCTCTAGGATATGGATCCAAAAACATACTGCTGTGTTTTATGTCAAATAGTGGTTTGTCTATGTTCTCCTCTAGGAGTTTTATAGTATCTATTTTTATATTTAAATCTTTAATGTATTTTGGGTTGTTGTTTTTTTTTTTTAATGTGCGGTGTTAGAGAATGTTCTAATTTCATTCTTTTACATGTAGCTGTCCAGCTTTTCTGGAAATCTGCTTTTGAAAGTGTCACAATACCTACCCTGAGCATGCTGAAAAGTCAAGAGAAGCCACTAATCACACAATCTAGAACCATGCTATTTAAAATAGTTCTGGTAGCCCAGTATCACCTGGGAATTTATTTTAAAATGCAAAAACTCAGCCTCCACCCCTGCCAAATTTACTGAATCAGAATCCACATTTTAACAAGATCTCCAGCTAATTCATGGCCAAATGAAAAATCAAGAAGCACTAATCCATAGCAATAGCCCTTAATGTTCATTCAGCAGTATTAAATTGGGTTTGGAGATCAGGATCTTTCAAATCAATTCACATATCCTTAGGGGTATGACCTACAAGAAAAAAACAGTGGTTAGTAATACAAATTAAGTGGTGATCCAGAACAGATCCTGGGACTTCAAGTTCTGAAAGTAGTTATGGCATTTTTCAGGGTAAAGAGTCAAAAGAATGCCAAATACAGACCCAGTTTACTTTACTGGAAAAACATATAAAGTGATGTATTTCTTATGCCTCTAATTGGGAACCAGATTTTCAAAGGAAAGAATTTATTCTTATTATAAATGCCTGATAAATACGTGATATTGACAAGGATTACAACAGTCACTTAACCTTTTGCCAACCCTTAGCCAAATTTTGACTCTGAAGAATTAGAAAGAAACATGTACTGCCTTGAAAATAAGGCCATCTGTTCTCTCCAATCCAGGTCCTTTACAGATCCAGGATATTAAATCTCCAGAAGAAAAGCTCACAGACTGAAATTTGGTCACTTGGCTCAAGGTGTGAGAAGGAGTATGCTTTATGAAATCTCATTAGGACTGGAACAATGTAGTTATGAACTTTACATCACTTGGGATTATCAAATTATAGCTACAGATTGAGTGCACTGACCTTAAATGAACAAGCCTAACACCAGCAGGCCAAAGGCTAATAAGATTAGCCAATTGTCTGGGATAAGGAAACTGGTCAGGTTTGCAGAACCAATTAATGCCATGAGAGCAGAGTTCATAGGACAGTCAACTGACTCAGGTGAATTATTGCAAACCATAGCTGCAATGGAAAGTAGAAATAAGCATTTGTGTAGCGTCTGCCTTGAAAATACAAATAAGGAAAGTGAGTGAGCAGAAGTGTAATTGTACAATTACAGGGAACTTGTCGGTGCCTGGTCCTGCTGAATCAGCTGGATGCATCCTGGGCTGAGCTCAGCAAGAGGAACTTTTACTTGAGAGGTTACATAGACCGAAAAAGAACCATGTCATTTGTAAAAGCATGCTCAGGCTGGTGTTGGTGCCAAGCGTTGGGTCAAAAAAATGATTCAGAAGTTCAACTGAGTAAATGAGGTGAAAGTGAGCACAAGACAGTTTTCAAGGATGTCAGAAGTGTTGGATCAGGTGTGAGGAGCAGATTAGCGGGTGTGAGGAGGTACAAAACAAGACCAGAAATGAGTTCCTTTGACTCCTGCATTTCCTGCAGTAGCTACTTCAAAGACCTCCATGGGGTCAGATGTTAGCTCTGAAGATTCCAACTGGACAACTTCTGGTGTAGGAGAGAATGTTCTTTTTGATAGGATCTCTAATTTGGATAAATAGAAGTTTGGTAAACATAGTGTTATCTGAATGGAGTAATAATCACTGTAAACTAACACCTGAAGCTCAATGAAACTATATTTCAGAGACAATCTCTCAAAATGGAATCTTTTCCTCTCTTGGGAAACAAAAAATGAGTTGAGTCCTCACTTTAATGAAGTATAGGATAGGATAAGGGATTCAGAGTGGGTTTTATTTTAACCAGATATGTCTATCTTCTCTGGTGGCTTAGATGGTAAAGAATCTGCCTGCAATGTTAAAGACTTGGGTTCAATCCCTGGGTGGGGAAGATCCCTTGGAGAAGGGAATGGCAACCCACTCCAGTATTCTTGCCTGAAAAATCTCATGGACAGAGGAACCTGGAGGGCTACAGTCTATGGAGTCACAAAGAGTCAGACACAACTGAGAGACTAGCACTGATACACACACACACCTGTCTTCCAGAGAAAGATACTATGATTGTTACCAGGGATGGATCAAAGAGTGTTAGGATTTTGTGTCTTTGTGTTATGGGGAGAGAATGAGACTGTGTTCATTTATATAAAATAAAGTTATATCTTGCCATTAAAGGCATAAATTTGTTTTGTTCTTGTATGGAAGTTCAATATGATTAGAAGGGTTGAGTGGATGCTGAGTAGCCAAAGGGAGGGAACATGCTGGTTATGAAGCTGTTTTTTCTAAGCTTCTCCCCTGCTTTGCTCTGTTTTATGCTGCTGTGCCTTGGACCCTGCAAGCTTCTCTAGCAGCTCTCCCTGTTAGGATCTTCTAGTAGAGGTTCTACAAGGAGCCTAGAAGGCTGGGTGGTATGCGATTTACAGCCTCCTGTTTGCTTTCTGTTCCTATCATTGTCCCCCTAGCAACTGGTCCTCACTCTCATATCAGCACTTGGTTTCAGTAGCAATACTTGACTGCAGTCCATATTCATTGGAAGGACTGATGCTGAAGCTCCTATACTTTGGCCACCTGATTCAAAGAACCAACTCATTAGAAAAGATCCTGATGCTGGGAAAGATTGAAGGCAGGAGGAGAAGGGGGCGACAGAGGATGAGATGATTGGATGGCATCACCAACTCAACGGACATGAGTTTAATCAAGCTCTGGGAGATGGTGAAGGACAGGGGAGCCTGGCATGCAGCAGTCTATGGGGTCGCAAAAAGCTGGACACGACTGAGCGACTGAGCAACAACAAAAACTTGACTGCAGGTTGCAGATCTTTCCTCTACTCTCCAAACTGGCATCATTATGCCTCTTCAGAGATACCAACACCAGCCTGCTGACACCTCCTCCCCAGAGGTCTGAGGCTCAGTTCTGCAGAGACTTCCTCCAAGCTCCAAGGGCACTGGCACCTTCCAGCCAGTGCCTCATCCTCAGGGATCTGAGTTTTAGCTCCTTGAGAGTCTCTCTTTGGAGCACAGAGATTCAAATAATCCCCCAATCTTTTCTTTCCCAGCTCTAGGAGTGGCAGTTACTTCTTGCAGTTCTACCACCAGAAAACTTCTATGTTTCCTCTTTGTCTTTTCAGTCCTCTCAATCACAGATTAAAGATGTTTTATGTTAAATTCTCTCTCTTAAATTAGCTGGTGTGTTTTATGTTTTTATGTACTTAGGCCCTGACGGATACTCATACCCCTAGCTATTCTGACATACTCCTACACCCTTTTCGGAGATGAAGCCGTCTCCCCAGTTGAAAATCACTGCTGTAATTTGGGCACTTATTATGTCCCAGTTTGTCTGGAACTATACTGATTTATGCCTGTTGTCCTGACATAATTATTAATAGTGTAATGAAATAATAGTTCTCTTAGATATTAAGAGCCACTTGTGGGAATGTTTTATATCTTTCAAATATATTGTAGAGCAAGAAAATCAGAACCACTGCTATAAAGGTATAGTAATCTAAACAGTATGATACTGGTATAAAAACAGACACATAGATCAATGGAATAGAACTGAGAGCTCGGACACATGACTGAGAGACTGAACTGAACTGACTGAATGTTTGACAAGGAAGCCAAGAATACTCAAAGGAAAAAGGATAGTCTCTTCAGTAAAGATGAGGATGAAAAGAAAACTAAATATTTACATGCAAAAGACTGAAATTGACTATCTTACCCCATTCACAAAAGTTAATTTGAAATGGATCAAAAACTTAAATATTAAGACCTGAAACTGTAAAACACTTGGATGAAAATATAGCAGAAAAGCTACTTGACATTGGTTTTGGCAACAATTTTTAGACTATGATACCAAAATAAATGCAAAAGCAAAAATAAACAAGCTCCTTGATATTGGTTTGGCAATGATTTCTTGGGATATGATACCAAAAGAAACAAATGCAAAACCAAAAATAAACTGAAACATTAAACTAAAAACTTCTAGACAGCAGAAGACTCAGTGAACAAAATAAAAAGGCATCCTACAGAATGAGGGAAAATATTTGAAAACCATATATCTGATAAGAGGTTAATATCCAAATATAATAGAAACTCATACAACTCAAAAACAAACCAAAACAAAACAACACAATTTAAAAATGGGCAGAGGACTCAAATAGACATTTTTCAAAAGAAGATATATGAAGGTCAACAGGTTCATGAATAGATGCCCAACATTGCTAGCCATCAGAGAAATTCAAATCGAAACTACAGTGTACCCATCTATTAGAATGGCTACTGTCAAAAAGACAAGAGATTGGCAAAGATGTGGAGAAAATGGAATCTTGCGCACTATGAGTAGGAATGTACATTGCAGCTACTGTGGAAAAGCAATATGCAGATTCCTAAAGAAATTAAAAACCGAACTACCATGTGATCCAGCAATCCCACTCCAAGTATGTATACAGAGGAAACGAAATCACTATATCGAAGAGACATCTGTGTCTCCATGTTCGTTGCAGTATTACTCACAGTGGCCAAGAGGTGAAACAGCTTCAGTGTCTTTTAATGGATGAATGGATAAAGAAAATGTGATATATATATATACACACACACACTATATATGTGTATCATACAATTAAATATTATTAAGCTGTTTAAAAATAGAAGGAAGTCCTGTCATTAATGACAACATGGGTGGACTATGAGGGCATTATGCTCAGTGAAATAGTCAGAGAAAGACATTTACTGTATGATATCACTTAAATGTGAAATTTAAAAGAAGCTGAACGCATAGAAACAGTGGAATGGCTGCTGCTGGGGGCTGGGAGGGTGAGGAAAATGGGGAGATATTTGTCAAAGGATACAAACTTCCAATTATAAGATGAATAAATTGAGGAAATCTAATATATAACAATATACCAGGGCTTCCCTGGTAGCTTAGTTGGTAAAGAACCCACCTGCAATGCAGGAGACCCCAGTTGGGTTTCCTTCCAGGGAGTAAGCGTCTTTTAATTTCATGGCTGCAATCACCTTCTGCAGTGATTTTGGAGCCCAAAAAAATAAAGTCTGACACTGTTTCCACAGTTTCCCCATCTATTTGCCATGAAGTGATGGGACCGGATGCCATGATGTTAAGTTTTCTGAATGTTGAGCTTTAAGCCAACTTTTTCACTCTCCTCTTTCAATTTCATCAAGAGGCTTTTAGTTACTCTTCATTTTCTGCCATAAGGGTGGTGTCATCTGCATTTCTGAGGTTATTGATATTTCACTCGGCAATCTTGATTCCAGTTTGTGCTTCTTCCAGCGCAACGTTTCTCATGAAGTTAGACAAGCAGGGTGACAATATACAGCCTTGACGACGTACTCCTTTTCCTATTTGGAACATGTTTAAGCAATGCAAAAAACAGATGAACAATTTTGGAGTGTAAGAAATTTAAAATGTAAAATTTTACTGAATTAAAAGAGATAGCATCTCAAGTGCTTAAGGTTAACACCTTGTTTCAGGGTAAGGTTTCTGGGTAAAACCAGACTCCTTAGTTGGGATTGAGCAAAGAAGTCATAACATTCATATTCCCCTAAATGACAGCTTTCAGTGTCTGCATCTCAAAGATTCTAAAATACTGCCAAAAGACCTGGCAGAAAGGTTACACCAAGAGCTGAGCCTCTATGAGCAGCCCAGATATGCTGTGTTCCAGAATGTAATTGATAGATAAGACTCCTGGTTGGCTGGGAGGCTAGCTGGTAAAGATATCTCTGTTCTTTATCACTTCCGGAAATAAGTTCAAAGGTTGCTTGGATAATAAAAATCAGTTACAGAAAAAAAATATTGTGTTGACCCAAAGTTCATCTGGGTTTTCCATAACGTCTTATGGAATGAACTTCGTGGCCAATACAATATGATGATGATGACTTTTAAATCTTTGATGTTGACATGGAAAAACTGCTGTTTTCCATGTCTAATGGAAACAGTCATATCTCATTTAGACAAGACTGTTCTCCTCTCGTGTAACAAGAAAAAATGATTGTTATGTGCAATACAGAAATTACATAGCAGAATGGAAAGAGCAAATAATCATAAAAATGGAAGGTAGTAAAAGTACCTCTCAAATAGAGCATTAAATTCTCATGTAAAAAGAAGAGTTATCAGGAATATTTTTAAGAGATTCAATAATTTTCTGGCAATAAGACTCAAATTTTAAAAGATGCTACCTGAGAATGTCCAGATGTACAAACTGATTTAGTAAAGGTAGAGTAATCAGAGATCAAATTGCCAACATACACTGGATCATAGAAAAAGCAAGGGAATTCCAGAGAAACATCTACTTCTGTTTCATTGACTATGCTAAAGCCTTTGACTGTGTGGATCACAACAAATTGTGGAAAATTCTTAAAGAGATGGAAATACCAGACCATCTTACCTGCCTCCTGAGAAACCTGTATGCAGGCCAAGAAGCAACAGTTAGATCCAGACATGGAACAATGGACTGGTTCCAAATTGGGAAAGGAGGGCGTCAAGGCTGTATATTGTCACCTTGTTTATTTAGCTTATATGCAAAGTACATAATGTGAAATGCCAGGCTGGAGTCAAGGTTGCTGGGAGAAATAGCAACAACTTCATGTATCCATGAAGTCACAGAGTCAGACATGACTTACTGACTGAACCACAGCAACGCTGTGCCTATTGAGTTTGAGTGTACTAGTTTATCTCTGATTCATTAGCATGGAGTATTTTCATTAAATCCTTTTTACTACTATCCCAGGTGAAAAAATGATAACCTCAATGCTTAAATTCACATATTTTGAACATTCTCCAAAAGTTTGTCATTTTATTTTTTGTTCGTGATTTTTTCTGTTCTCTTAAGAGATGGATTGTTGATATTGTTCTAATTAAAGTTACAATCTTTTAATATATTTTATGGATTAAAGAAATGAACCTGTATGGGCCCTTGACTCCTCCTAGCCCTTCGCCTGACCAATCAAAGCCCAGACCCAAAGGTATTGCTCTGAAACTCCTACAGCAAATATCTTCCATATTCTGGCACCATCTGCCAAGTAAAACCTTAATTCTGGTTTAACCCACTGGTCCTCTTCTCTGCTATCATCCTCATTGCTGAGCTCTGCCAGAATAAAATTATGTGTGGGGGTCTGCTGCTGCTGCTGCTAAGTCGCTTCAGTTGTGTCTGACTCTGTGCAACCCCATGGACTGCAGCGTACCAGGCTTCTACGTCCATGGGATTCTCCAGGCAAGAACACTGGAGTGGATTGCCATTTCCTTCTCCAATGCATGAAAGTAGAAAGTGAAAGTGAAGTCGCTCAGTTGCGTCCAACTCTTAGTGACCCCATGGACTGCAGCCTACCAGGCTCCTCCATCCATGGGATTTTCCAGGCAACAGAACTGGAGTGGGTGCCATTGCCTTCAGTGACATTAAAACTCCTCAGTCAGGGCCTCAGCTGTCCAATAATACTCCATGTCCCTACTCTGCTTCCTATCATATTCCCAAACACATATTTAACACATTCACATGAAAGAGTAAAACTTCAGTATAAGAGTTCCAGAAAAACATCTATTTCTGCTTAATTGACTATGCAAAAGCCTTTGACTGTGTGGATCACAATAAACTGTGGAAAATTCTGAAAGAGATGGGAATACCAGACCACCTGACCTACCTCTTGAGAAATCTGTATGCAGGTCAGGAAGCAACAGTTAGAACTGGACATGGAACAACAGACTGGTTCCAAATAGGAAAAGGATTACATCAAGGCTGTATATTGTCACCCTGCTTATTTAACTTATATGCAGAGTACAACATGAGAAACGCTGGGCTGGAAGAAGCACAAGCTGGAATCAAGATTGCCGGAAGAAATGTCAATAACCTCAGATATGCAGATGACACCACCCCTATGGAAGAAAGTGAAGAACTAAAGAGCCTCTTGATGAAAGTGAAAGAGGAGAGCAAAAAAGTTGGCTTAAAGCTCAACATTCAGAAAACTAAAATCATGGCATCCAGTCCCGTCACTTCATGGCAATTAGATAGGGAAACAGTGGAAACAGTGGCTGGCTTTATGTTTCTGCGATCTAAAATCACTCCAGATGGTGATTGCAGCCATGAAATTAAAAAACGCTTACTCTCTGGAAGGAAAGTTATGACCAACCTAGACAGCATATTAAAAAGCAGAGACATTACTTTGCCAACGAAGGTCCATCTACTCAAGGCTATGGTTTTTCCAGTGGTCATGTATGGATGTGAGAGTTGGACTATAAAGAAAGCTGAGTGCCAAAGAATTGATGCTTTTGAGCTTGGTGTTAGAGAAGACTCTTGAGAGTCACTTGGACTGCAAGGAGATCCAACCAGTCCATCCTAAAGGAGATCAGTTCTGGGTGTTCATTGGAAGGACTGATGTTGAAGCTGAAGCTCCAATACTTTGGCCACCTGATGCGAAGAGCTGACTCATTTGAAAAGACCCTGATGCTGGAAAATATTGAGGGCAGGAGAAGAGGACTACAGAGGATGAGATGGTTGGA
Source organism: Tragelaphus eurycerus (assembly GCA_935064755.1). NCBI lineage: Eukaryota > Metazoa > Chordata > Mammalia > Artiodactyla > Bovidae > Tragelaphus > Tragelaphus eurycerus. Next base: position 6,668,532 of record CAKXYN010000110.1, on the reverse strand, counting down.
TGGCATCACTGACTCAATGGACATGGGTTTGGGTAGACTCTGGGAGTTGGTGATGGACAGGGAGGCCTGGCATGCTGCGGTTCATGGAGTCACCAAGAGTCAGACACAACTGAGCGACTGAACTGAACTGATAAGAGGTATGCAATAAAAAGTACTCTTTCCCTTATAACTATCTCTTAGTTCTCCAGTTCTCTTCCCTAGAAACAAGAGCTATTGCTAGTTTCTTAGGTAAGATAAATATTGCTTTCTGGAACATTCTGTTATGTGCTTTGTTTTTTCTACATTGAAACAATCTCAAAAATACTTAAAAGCTTCACCTACAGTAAAAAGCTATTTTTTTCCCTGAATTATTTGAGAGCAAGTTGCTAACATAATGCCACATCACCCTTGGTTGTATTTCCGACTAACAGGATCATTCTATATAACCACCAAGCAGTCATCAAAAACAGACAATTGGAAAAAGCAAGAGAGTTCCAGAAAAACATCTATTTCTGCTTTATTGACTGTGCCAAAGCCTTTGACTGTGTGGATGACAACAAACTGTGGAAAATTCTGAAAGAGATGGGAATACCAGACCAGCTGATCTGCCTCTTGAGAAATCTGTATGCAGGTCAGGAAGCAACAGTTAGAACTGGACATGGAACAACAGACTGGATCCAAATAGGAAAAGGAGTAGGTCAAGGCTGTATATTGTCACCCTGCTTATTTAACTTATATGCAGAGTACATCATGAGAAACACTGGACTGGAAGAAACACAAGCTGGAATCAAGATTGCCGGGAGAAATATCAGTCACCTCAGAAATGCAGATGACTCCACCCTTATGGCAGAAAGTGAAGAGGAACTAAAAAGCCTCTTGATGAAAGTGAAGGTGGAGAGTGAAAAAGTTGGCTTAAAGCTCAACATTCAGAAAACGAAGATCATGGCATCTGGTCCCATCACTACATGGGAAATAGATGGGGAAACAGTGGAAACAGTGTCAGACTTTATTTTTTTGGGCTCCAAAATCACTGCAGATGGTGACTACAGCCATGAAATTAAAAGACACTTACTCCTTGAAAGGAAAGTTATGACCAATCTAGATAGCATATTGAAAAGCAGAGACATTACTTTGCCAACAAAGGTCCGTCTAGTCAAGGCTATGGTTTTTCCAGTGGTCATGTATGGATGTGAGATTTGGACTGTGAAGAAGGCTGAGTGCCATAGAATTGATGCTTTTATTTTTATTTTTTTTTCTACACCATTCATTTTTAATATGGCAAATGTTATATATATTTTAAACAAAAATTTTAAAAATAATAATATAGCACACTGCAAAACACTGAATTGTACCCTTTACATGCATGAATTATACAGTATGTGAGTTATTCATATGGTTGGATTAATATCTGCCATATTTTCATTGTTTTCTATTAGTTGCCTTTTTCCTGTTTTTTTTAATCTTTCAAACTTTTTCTGCCTTTGTAGTTTTTTTTTTTTATTTTGCTTAACTTTACAATATTGTATTGCTTTTACCTTACATCGAGATGGATCCGCCACCAGCATACACGTGCTCCCCATCCTGAACCCTCCTCCCTCCCCCTTCCCCATACCATCCCTCCAGATCGTCCCAGTGCGCCAGCCCCAGGCATCTGTTATCGGGCATCGTACCTGGACTGGCGACTCGTTTCAGATATGATATTATATATAAGAATTGATACTTTTAAACTGTGGTGTTGGAGAAGACTCTTGAGAGTCCCTTGGACTGCAAGGAGATCCAACCAGTCCATTCTGAAGGAGATCAGCCCTGGAATTTCTTTGGAAGGAATGATGCTAAAGCTGAAACTCCAGTCCTTTGGCCACCTCATGCGAAGAGTTGACTCATTGGAAAAGACTCTGATGCTGGGAGGGATTGAGGGCAGGAGGAGAAGGGGACGACAGAGGATGAGATGGCTGGGTGGCATCACCGACTCGATGGACGTGAGTCTGGGTGAACTCTGGGAGTTTGTGATGGACAGGGAGGCCTGGCGTGCTGCAATTCATGGGGTCACAAAGAGTCGGACATGACTGAGTGACTGAACTGAACTGAACTGAACAGTGTTTCAGGACTACCATCTAATCTTAGGCCCTGTATAAATTTAGCCAGTTGTCCTAATACTGTTCTTTGTAGGCAAAGATCCAGTTAAGAATTATAAGTTGTATTTATTTGCTGTATCTTTTTATCTCCTTCTGTCTGAAACAGTTTCTCAGTCTTTTCTTGAATTTCATGACTTAAACACTTTTGAAGATTACAGACCAGTTATGTTGTAGAATGTACCTCAGTTTGGGTGTGTCTGCCATTTCCTGAAGGTTGGATTTAGGCTATGTATGAGTATCACACAGGTGAAGCTATGTTTCTCTCATTGCATCCTCTCAGGTGGCACACAATTTCAGTTTGTCCCATTACTAATAAAGTTCACTTTCATCACTTGATTCAGGTGGTGTCTGACAAATTTCTCTACTGTCAAATTTATTTGTCTTGGTAATTAGTGTTTTGTGAAATGATTGTTAAGTTCAGTTCAGTTGCTCAGTCGTGTCCGACTCTTTGCGACCCCATGAATCGCAGCACGCCAGACCTCTCTGTCCATCACAAACTCCCGGAGTTCACTCAGACTCACATCCATCGAGTCGGTGATGCCTTCCAGCCATCTCATCCTCTGTTGTCCCCTTCTCCTCCTGCCCCCAATCCCTCCCAGCGTCAGAGTCTTCTCCAATGAATCAGCTCTTCGCATGAGGTGGCCAAAGTACTGGAGTTTCAGCTTCAGCATCATTCCCTCCAAAGAAATCTCAGGGTTGATCTCCTTCAGAATGGACTGATTGGATCTCCTTGCAGTCCAAGGGACTCTCAACAGTCTTCTCCAACACCACAGTTCAAAAGCATCAATTCTTCGGCGCTCAGCTTTCTTCACAGTCCAACTCTCACATCCATACATGACCACAGGAAAAACCATAGCCTTGACTAGACGAACCTTTGTTGGCAAAGTAATGTCTCTGCTTTTCAATATGCTATCTAGGTTGCTCATAACTTTCCTTCCAAGGAGTAAGCGTCTTTTAATTTCATGGCTGCAGTCACCATCTGCAGTGATTTTGGAGCCCCCAAAAATAAAGTCTGACACTGTTTCCACTGTTTCCCCATCTATTTCCCATGAAGTGATTGGACCAGATGCCATGATCTTAGTTTTCTGAATGTTGAGTTTTAAGAAATGATTGTGAAAGTATTTAAATATTATATTACTCATTACCTAATTAACATATCAGTATGAACTCACGATTTACTACTTTATTCAATTGGTTATTTTCTATTAAATTTAATATTATTTTGATGCTCAACTTGTCACCCATTTAGCAAGTGGAACCCCTTCAAACCAGCTTCTGTACCCGGTTATCATGTCACCATCATTCTTTTAGCATTTTCCTTATTTTCCTGCACAAATATGTGTTCCAGGCTCTACTTCTATTTTCCCTGCATCAGCCCTGATATCACTATCTTGTTTCTTTTTAGTGGAGAATGATGTTTAAAAGCCAAGGTCTGGATGCCAGGTGTTCTCATTGATACTAGCAGGTTGTTGTTCCCAAACCCTCTCAGTGAAAGAGTTACAGAACATACATATGTGTTCACATACACCCGCAAACATATTCCCTTTTGAATCAATCTATCAATTGAAAATATGCTGTCTTCACACAGATAGCTCCATTTCCAACCTAATATCTCAGATTTCATTCTAGGTTTCTCCTTTTCCTTATTTCTTACTACTTTCTCAGTGAGAACTCTGGTTTCAATTTTCCTTAGTAGATTTACCTATTTTAGCAAAATCCCTGTATAAAACAAAGTCCCCATTGCCCTCTCTTGTGTGCACATTTTTTCACACTCCATGTGAAAACGCTGCACACCAGCAGCCTTTCTTTGTGGGCTACCTCTTCAACCTGTTTGGACTCTGACACTTCTGGCCACTGTGGCTCCTGCCGTACTCTACCACCTTCACCCAGAATGAGCACTTGCCATGCTCTGGAACTGAATTATTCAGGAATGAACTGACAAAGAAGAGGAAAAGCGAAGCTTACTCTTTAAAACTGCTATTTTATGACTAATTTAAATATCACAATTATGTCTACACATTTGTTTTTTTAAAGTAGAGCGTTACAGATAAAACCATAACCTCAGGACTTCCCTGGTATTCTAGTGACTAAGACTCTGAGCTTCCAATGAAGGGGGCCTGAGTTTGATCCCTGGTCAGGGAACTAGATTGCACATGCTGCAACTAAGACCTGGCACAGCCAAATAAATAATATATTTTTAAAAAAGAAAAAAATTATAGCCTCTTTTGATCACTATCCCCAATTCTGCTCTCCTTATTCTGTCTCCAGAAGTAATTCATAGGTACTAATTTGATGTATATCTTCCTAAGCTTTTAAGAAAAATTTACATTCATATATATGTTCCAAAAGAAAAAAACACAAATTTTTTCTTTAAATAATACAAATTTAATCTTTAAAATGTTGCCCTCCACTTTAAGAAAAGCTGTTGAGACCAGAATACTTAGAAGTCTGGCAAAATGTCTCCTCTTCCTTGAACAAGACTTACTGGGAGCATTAGTCAGGATGTTCAGTGGTAGAGAACTCTCCTTCCAATGAAGGAGACATTGGTTTGATCCCTAGGTTGGGAAGATCCCCTGGAGAAGGAAATGGCAACCAATGTCAGTATTCTAGCCTGGAGAATCCCATGGAGAGAGGAGCCTGGCAGGCTTCTATCCATGGAGCCACAAAGAGTCAGACAAGACTGAGCATTGAAACAATAAAATAATAACTTCTGTCTGCCAGTGATAGAAATCCAGCTCAAAGTAGTGTAGGCAAGAAGAAAATGCACTGGCTCATAAAACTGGGAAATTCAAGGTGTAAGGACATTGGGCAAATAGCAAGGACCCAGATGGTGTCATCATGTGTATCTAAGTCAGTAGTCAATGCAAGTCTACCAGAGCAGTGGGTATGAAAACAGCCATAAGTAGTGAGGTATCCATCCACTGGCAATGTACAATCATATGGAAGGAGGATATTATAATAACTGTCAAGAAGAGATTTTTTTAAAAAAGATATTCTAACTAGTATCCCACAGAACAAGTTTTTGGTTTATTGAGTAAGGCCACCACATTGTACAATTCCAGGAGGCAAGTTGAAAGGATGTATTCCCAACTCTGTCCTGAACATTCCAGAGCACTTTGAAAAGGGTGAATTTTGTAGTACATGAATTAAATCAATAAAAAAGTAAACAAAAAACTTGACCAAATAGCTACTTTAGAAATAAAAACAGAAAAATAATGAATAAGAATTGGAAATCTAGGCGTAGAATATGAGAGGATTCAAAATTGCAAGTGGAAGTGGCAAATGGAAGCGGCAAATGGAAGCGTTCTCAACTATATACTACACAAATGAATTAATTACCTACCCTAATCAGTATTTAGTAGTTGCAGAGTTCAAGGGTAGATTAAGTTGATCTAAAGTATCATTTTGTAGCTTGATTAAAAATAGCTTTTCCCCCCTCTGCAGTAGTTTGAGCATGAACAGTCCAGGGTGGTGTGACAGGTCTAAGATGTCAGGAATCCTGCCCTTAGACCTTGTTGCTTTACCACATCTAACTATGGTCCTTGTTCACATAGCCTGGTATGACTTGTCATCAAGCCTTCATGAAAACCAAAGTGTACAGTTCAGTGATTTTTAAGTTGTGTAACCATTAACGACTATCTAGGACATATCATTCCAGGTCATGTCCTTCCTAGGAAAAGAAACCCTGTACATCAAACAGTCACTTGCCATTCTCCTGTCCTTCAGCTCCTGTCAATCATGAATTCACTTTCTGTCACTATGGCTTCTTATTTTGAATATTTCATATAAATGGAATCATACAGTGGGTGATCTTTTGTGTCCTATCTCTTTCATTTAGCATATTTTTGAGGTTCATCCATATTGTTGCATGTATCAGTACTTCATCCCTTTTTATGGATGAATATCACTGACCTAGAGCCAGACATCCTGGAATGTGAAGTCAAGTGGGCCTTAGAAAGCATCACTATGAACAAAGGTAGTAGAGGTGATGGAATTCCAGTTGAGCTATTTCAAATCCTGAAAGATGATGCTGTGAAAGTGCTTCACTCAATATGCCAGCAAATTTGGAAAACTCAGCAGTGGCCACAGGACTGGAAAAGGTCAGTTTTCATTCCAATCCCAAAGAAAGGCAATGCCAAAAATGCTCAAACTACCACACAATTGCACTCATCTCACACGCTAGTAAAGTAATGCTCAAAATTCTCCAAGCCAGGCTTCAGCAATACGTGAACCATGAACTTCCTGATGTTCAAGCTGGTTTTAGAAAAGGCAGAGGAACCAGAGATCAAATTGCCAACATCTGCTGAATCATGGAAAAACAAGAGAGTTCCAGAAAAACATCTATTTCTGTTTTATTGACTATGCCAAACCCTTTGACTGTGTAGATCACAATAAACTGTGGAAAATTCTGAAAGAGATGGGAATACCAGACCACCTGATCTGCCTCTTGAGAAATTTGTATGCAGGTCAGGAAGCAACAGTTAGAAATGGACATGGAACAATGGACTGGTTCCAAATAGGAAAAGGAGTACATCAAGGTTGTATATTGTTACCCTGCTTATTTAACTTCTATGCAGAGTACATCATGAGAAACACTGGACTGGAAGAAACACAAACTGGAATCAAGATTGCCGGGAGAAATATCAATCACCTCAGATATGCAGATGACACCACCCTTATGGCAGAAAGTGAAGAGGAACTAAAAAGCCTCTTGATGAAAGTGAAAGTGGAGAGTGAAAAAGTTGGCTTAAAGCTCAACATTCAGAAAATGAAGATCATGGCATCCGGTCCCATCACTACATGGGAAGTAGATGGGGAAACAGTGGAAACAGTGTCAGACTTTATTTTGGGGGGCTCCAAAATCACTGCAGATGGTGACTGCAGCCATGAAATTAAAAGACGCTTACTCCTTGGAAGGAAAGTTATGAGCAACCTAGATATCATATTGAAAAGCAGAGACATTACTTTGCCAACAAAGGTCCATCTAGTCAAGACTATGGTTTTTCCTGTGGTCGTGTATGGATGCAAGAGTTGGACTGTGAAGAAGGCTGAGCACTGAAGAATTGATGCTTTTGAACTGTGGTGTTGGAGAAGACTCTTGAGAGTCCCTTGGCCTGCAAGGAGATCCAATCAGTCCATTCTGAAGGAGATCAGCCCTGGGATTTCTTTGGAAGGAATGATGCTAAAGCTGAAACTCCAGTCCTTTGGCCACCTCATGAGAAGAGTTGACTCATTGGAAAAGCCTCTGATGCTGGGAGGGATTGGGGGCAGGAGGAGAAGGGGACGACAGAGGATGAGATGGCTGGATGGCATCACTGACTCCATGGACATAAGTCTGAGTGAATTCCGGGAGTTGGTGATGGACAAGGAGGCCTGGTGTGCTGCGATTCATGGGGTCACCAAGAGTTGGACACGACTGAGTGACTGAACTGAACTGAACTGAATATTCCATTACATACATTATCCCTTACTTAAGAATTCATTCATCAATTGATGGATATTTGGGGTGTTTCCACATTTTAGTTATTATAAATAATGCTGATGTAAACATTTGTATGTAAGTCTTTGTGTGAACATGTTTTCAGTTCTCTTGGATATGTATCTAGGAGGGGAATTGCTGGGTCATATGGTAACTCTGGATCATATGTTTAACTTTTGGGAGAACTGTTCGACTGATTTCTGAAACAGTTGCACCTCTTGGTGTGATTAACCTTACTATATGTTCTATTTGGCCCAAATTTCCTAAAATTGCATATGTTTGTGGTATTTAATTTTCTTAGCAGCTAAAGCGGGGAAGGCAATGGCACCCCACCCCAGTACTTTTGCCTGGAAAATCCCATGGACAGAGGATCCTGGTAGGCTCCAGTCCATGGGGTCGCTAAGAGTTGGACACGACTGAGAGACTTCACTTTCACTTTTCACTTTCATGCATTGGAGAAGGAAATGACAACCCACTCCAGTGTTCTTGCCTGGAGAATCCCAGGGACGGGGGAGCCTGGTGAGCTTCCGTCTATGGGATCGCACAGAGTTGGACACGACTGAAACGACTTAGCAGCAGTAGCAGCAGCAGCAGCTAAAGAATTATTTCACTTTGAATTTCACCCTTGATCTAGATAATAGTCAATAGAATATTTTAATATATTTTCCATGTTGGGCATTTTCCTATTCTGCTTGTTGTTCATTCTAAGATGTTGTACAAGTAAAATATCTGGCCTTTAAATTTTTTGGAGTGCATCTTTGTGCCCTAGTATACAATCAAATTTGTGACATTCATTTATTCTTGAAAAGAAATGACTATCTTTATCCTATTTGTCAGTGACTTATTGTAATATATACCTTGTAGGCATAAGACACAACCTTAGAGTATATAATAGACTCTTCATTAAAAAATTTTGCTTACTAAATATCATATTTTCATAATCAAACATTGTCTTTAATTCTATTTCTACCTATTTTTTATTTCTTCTCAATCATTTCTTCTTTAAAAATTATATTTTGTGTCTATATGCTCATGATCATTAATTTTTAAAGCTATTTTTATCATTACTGAGTGTTCCTGTTTATCTTCTTAATGAGTTTGCTCTGAAATTTTATATTATATTGATAACACCTGATTTTCTTAAATTATACTGACATGATAGATCTTAGATCTCCTAATTCTTCTTTTTGTTCCGTCACTAAGTTGTGTCCAACTCTGTGACCCTATGGACTGCAACACGACAGGCTTCCTTGTCTTTCACTATCTCCCAGAGTTTGCTCAAACTCATGCCCATGGAGTCAGTGATGCCCTCCAACCATCTCATCCTCTATCACCCTCTTCTCCTCCTGCCCTCAATTTTTCCTGGCACCAGTGTCTTTTCCAATGAGTCAGCTCTTTGCATCAGGTGGCCAAAGTATTGGAGCTTCAGCTTCAGCATCAGTCCTCTCAATGAATATTCAGGGTAGATTTCCTTTAGGATTGATTGTTTTGGTCTCCTTGCTGTCCAAAGAACTCTCAAGAGTCTTCTCCAACACCACAGTTCAAAAGCATCAATTCTTTATTGCTTACCCTTCTTTATGGTCCAACTCTCACAACCATACATGACTACTGGAAAAACTATAGCTTTGACTATAAGGACATTTGTCGGAAAAGTGATGTCTCTGCTTTTTAATATATGGTCTAGGTTTGTCATAGCTTTGCTTCCAAGGAGCAAGTGTCTTTTAATTTCATGGCTGCCGTCACCATCTGCAGTGATTTTGGAGCCCCGCCCCCCATCCCAAATAAAGTCTGTCACTGTTTCCCCTTTGCCCCCTTATATTTGTCATGAAGAGATGGCACTGGATGTCATGATCTTAGTTTTTTGAATGTTGAATTTTAAGCCAGTACTTTTCACTCTCCTCTTTCACCTTCATCAAGAGGGTCTTTAGTTCCTCTTCACTGTTTGCCATTAGAGTGGTATCATCTGCATATGTCAAGTTGTTGATATTTCTCCTGGCAACATTGATTCCAGCTTGCGATTCATTTAGCCTAGCATTTCACATGATGTTTATGCAGAGTACATCATGCAAACTGCTGGGCTGGATGAAGCACAAGCTGGAATCAAGATTGCCAAGAGAAATATAAATAACTTCAGATATGCAGATGACACCACCCTTATGGCAGAAAGCAAAGAGGAACTAAAGAACCTTTTGATGAAGGTGAAGGGGAGAGTGAAAAACTGGCTTAAAACAGCATTCAAAAAACCAAGATCATGGCATCCAGTTCCATCACTTCATGGCAAATAAATGGGGAAATAATGGAACAGTGACGGACTTTATTTTGGCGGAGGGGGGGGGGGCTCCAAAATCATTGCATGTGGTGATGGCAACCATGAAACTAAAAGACACTTGCTCCTTGGAAGAAAAGATATGACAAACCTAGACCACATATTAAAAAGCAAAGATATCACTTTGCTAACAAAGGTCTGTCTAGTCAAAGCTATGGTTTTTCCAGTAATCTACACGGGTGTGAGCTGCTGCTGCTGCTGTTAAGTTCCTTCAGTTGTGTTCGACTCTGTGCAACCCCACAGACAGCAGCCCACCAGGCTCCCAATCCCTGGGATTCTCCGGGCAAGAACACTGAAGTGGGTTGCCATTTCCTTCTCCAATGCATGAAAGTAAAAAGTGAAAGTGAAGTTGCTCAGTCGTGTCTGACTCTTCAAGACCCCATGGACTGCAGCCTACCAGGCTCCTCCATCCATGGGATTTTCCAGGCAAGAGTACTGGAGTGGGGTACCATTGCCTTCTCCACATGGGTGTGAAAGTAGGACCTAAAGAAGGCTGAACACCAAAGAATTGATGTTTTTGAACTGTGGTGTGGGAGAGGATTCTTGAGGGTCCTTTGGAATGCAAGGAAATCCAACCAGTCCATCCTAAAGAAAATCAATCCTGACTATTCATTGGAAGGACTGATAACTGAAGCTGAAGCTCCAATACTTTGGCCACCTGATGCGAAGAACTGACTCCTTGGAAAATCTTTCCCCGATGCTGGGAAAGATTGAAGGCAGAAGAGAAGAGGGTGACAAACGATGAGATGGATGAATGGCATCACCAACTCCATGGACATGAGTTTGAGCAAGCTCTGGGAGATGGTGAAAGACAGGGAACTCTGGCGTGCTGCAGTCCCTGGGGTCACAGAGAGTCGGACATGACTGAACAGCTGAACAACAACACTGTGCAAGTAAGTTAAATAAACAGGGTGACAATATACAGCCTTGATGTAATCCTTTTCCTATTTGGAACCAGTCTGTTGTTCCATGTCCAGTTCTAACTGTTGCTTCCTGACCTGCATACAGATTTCTCAAGAGGCAGATCAGCTGGTCTGGTATTCCCATCTCTTGAAGAATTTTTCACAGTTTATTGTGATCCACACAGTCAAAGGCTTTGGCATAGTCAATAAAGCAGAAATAGATGTTTTTCTGGAACTCTTATACTGAAGTTTTACTCTTTCATGTGAATGTGTGAAATATGTGTTTGAGAATATGGTAGGAAGCTGAGTAGGGACATGGAGTATTATTGGACAGCTGAGGCTCTGACAGGAGATTTAATGTCACTGACCCCCACACATAATTTTATTCTGGCAGAGCTCAGCAATGAGGATGATAGCAGAGAAGAGGACCAGTGGGTTAAACCAGAATTAAGGTTTTACTTGGCAGATGGTGCCAGAATATGGAAGATATTTGCTGTAGGAGTTTCAGAGCAATAGCTTTGGGTCTGGGCTTTGGTTGATCAGGCGAAGGGCTAGGAGGAGTCAAGGGCCCATACAGGTTCATTTCTTTAATCCATAAAATATATTAAAAGATTGTAACTTTAATTAGAACAATATCAACAATCCATCTCTTAAGAGAACAGAAAAAATCACAAACAAAAAATAAAATGACAAACTTTTGGAGAATGTTCAAAATATGTGAATTTAAGCATTGAGGTTATCATTTTTTCACCTGGGATAGTAGTAAAAAGAATTTAATGAAAATACTCCATGCTAATGAATCAGAGATAAACTAGTACACTCAAACTCAATAGGCACAGCGTTGTTGTGGTTCAGTCAGTAAGTCATGTCTGACTCTTTGTGACTTCATGGATACATGAAGTTGTTGCTATTTCTCCCAGCAACCTTGACTCCAGCCTGGCATTTCACATTATGTACTTTGCATATAAGCTAAATAAACAAGGTGACAATATACAGCCTTGACGCCCTCCTTTCCCAATTTGGAACCAGTCCATTGTTCCACGTCTCGTTCTAACAGTAGCTTCTCGACCTGCATACAGGGGTTTCTCAGGAGAGAGCTAAGGGGGTCTGATATTCCCATTTCTTTAAGAATTTTCCAGAGTTTGTTGCGATCCCCATAGTCTAAGTCTTTAGCATAGTCAATAACACAGAAGTAGATGTTTTTTCTGGAATTCTCTTGCTTTTTCTATGAGCCAACGGATGTTGGCTGTCTGTTCTAAATCCCTTGTACATCTGAAAGTTGTCAATTCACGTACTGTTGAAGCCTAGCTTGAAGAATTTTGAGCGTTACCTTGCTAGCATGTGAAATAAGCACAATTGTACGGTAGTTTGAACACTCTTCAGTGTTACTGGTTGGGGCATAGATTTGGATTACTGTGATATTGAATGGTTTGCCTTGGAAATAAACAGAGATCATTCTGTTGTTTTTGAGATTGCATCCAAGTACTGCTTTTCGGACTCTTGTTGACCATGATGGCTATTCCATTTCTTCTTAGGGATTCCTGTCCACAGTAATAGATATAATGGTCATCTGAATTAAATTCACCCATTCCAGTCCATTTTAGTTTGCTGATTCCTAGAATGTCGACGTTCACTCTTGTCATCTCCTGTTTGACCACTTTCAATTTGCCTTGATTCATGGACCTAATACTCCAGGTTCCTATGCAATATTGCTCTTTACAGCATCGGACCTTGCTTCTATCACCAGTCACATCCACAACTAGGTATTGTTTTTGCTTTGGCTCCATCACTTCATTCTTTCTGGAGTTATTTCTCCACTGATCTCCAGTAGTATATTAGGCACCTACCGACCTGGGGAGTTCATCTTTCAGTATCCTATCATTTTGGCTTTTCATACTGTTCATGGGGTTCTCAAGGCAAGAATACTGAAGTGGTTTGCCATTCCGTTCTCCAGTGGACCACATTCTGTCAGACCTCTCCACCATGACCTGCACGTCTTGAGTGGCCCCACAGGGCATGACTTAGTTTCACTGAGTTAGATGAGGCTGTGGTCCTAGTGTGATTAGATTGACTAGTTTTCTGTGATTATGGTTTCAGTGTGTCTGCCCTCTGATGCCCTCTTGCAACACCTACCGTCTTACTTGGGTTTCTCTTACTTTGGACGTGGGGTATCTCTTCATGGCTGGAGGAAAACAATGGAATGGGAAAGACTAGAGATCTCTTCAAGAAAATTAGAGAAACCAAGGGAACATTTCATGCAAACATGGGCTCGATAAAGGACAGAAATGGTATGGATCTAACAGAAGCAGAAGATATTAAGAGGTGGCAAGAATACACAGAAGAACTGTACAAAAAAGATCTTCACGACCAAGATAATCACGATGGTATGATCACTCACATAGAGCCAGACATCCTGGAATGTGAAGTCCAGTGGACCTTAGAAAGCATCAGTACAAACAAAGCTAATGGACATGATGGAATTCCAGTTGAGCTATTTCAAATCCTGAAAGATGATGCTGTGAAAATGCTGCACTCAAAATGCCAGCAAATTTGGAAAACTCAGCAGTGGACACAGGACTGGAAAAGATCAGTTTTCATTCCAATCCCAAAGAAAGGCAATGCCAAAGAATGCTCAAACTACCGCACAATTGCACTCATCTCACATGCTAGTAAAGTAATGCTCAAAATTCTCCAAGCCAGACTTCAGCAGTACATGAACCATGAACTTCCAGATGTTCAAGCTGGTTTAAGAAAAGGCAGAGGAACCAGAGATAAAATTGCCAACATCCACTGGGTCATTGAAAAAGCAAGAGAGTTCCAGAAAAACATCTATTTCTGCTTTATTGACTATGCCAAAGCCTTTGACTGTGTGGATCACAACAAACTGTGGAAAATTCTGAAAGAGAATAGAATACTAGACCACCTGACCTGCCTCTTGGAAACCTATATGCAGGTCAGGAAGCAACAGTTAGAACTGGACATGGAACAATGGACTGGTTCCAAATAGGAAGAGGAGTGTGTCAAGGCTGTATATTGTCACCCTGTTTATTTAACTTATATGCAGAGTACATCATGAGAAACGCTGGGCTGGAAGAAACACAAGCTGGAATCAAGATTGCCGGGAGAAATATCAGTCACCTCAGATATGCAGATGACACCACCCTTATGGCAGAAAGTGATCAGATCAGATCAGTCGCTCAGTCGTGTCCGACTCTTTGCAACCCCATGAACCGCAGCACGCCAGGCCTCCCTGTCCATCACCAGCTCCCGGAGGTCACTCAGACTCACACCCATCAAGTCAGTGATGCCATCCAGCCATCTCATCCTCTGTCGTCTCTTTCTCCTCCTGCCCTCAATCCCTCCCAGCATCAGAGTCTTCTCCAATGAGGTAACTCTTCGCATGAGGTGGCCAAAATACTGGAGTTTCAGCTTTAGCATCATTCCTTCCAAAGAAATTCCAGGATTGATCTCCTTCAAAATGGACTGGTTGGATCTTCTTGCAGTCCAAGGGACTCTCAAGAGTCTTCTCCAACACCACAGTTCAAAAGCATCAATTCTTCGGCACTCAGCCTTCTTCACAGTCCAACTCTCACATCCATACATGACCACAGGAAAGACCATAGCCTTGACTAGGCGAACCTTTGTTGGCAAAGTAATGTCTTTGCTTTTGAATATGCTATCTAGGTTGGTCATAACTTTCCTTCCAAGGAGTAAGCGTCTTTTAATTTCATGGCTGCAGTCACCATCTGCAGTGACTTTGGAGTCCCCAAAAATAAATTCTGACACTGTTTCCACTGTTTCTCCATCTATTTCCCATGTAGTGATGGGACCAGATGCCATGATCTTCGTTTTCTGAATGTTGAGCTTTAAGCCAACCTTTTCACTCTCCACTTTCACTTTCATCAAGAGGCTTTTTAGCCCCTCTTCACTTTCTGCCATAAGAGTGGTGTCATCTGCATATCTGAAGTTATTGATATTTCTCCCAGCAATCTTGATTCCAACTTGTGTTTCTTCCAGTCCAGCATTTCTCATGATGTACTCTGCATATAAGTTAAATAAACATGGTGACAATATACAGCCTTGACGTACTCCTTTTCCTATTTGGAATCAGTCTGTTGTTCCATGACCAGTTCTAACTGTTGCTTCCTGACCTGCATACAGATTTCTCAAGAGGCAGATCAGGTGGTCTGGTATTCCCATCTCTTTCAGAATTTTCCACAGTTTATAGTGATTTACACAGTCAAAGGCTTTGGCATAGTCAATAAAGCAGAAATAGATGTTTTTCTGGAACTCTCTTGCTTTTTCCATGATCCAGCTGATGGTGGCAATTTGATCTCTGGTTCCTCTGCCTTTTCTAAATCCAGCTTGAACATCAGGAAGTTCACAGTTCACATATTGCTGAAGCCTGGCTTAGAGAATTTTGAGCATTACTTAACTAGCGTGTGAGATGAGTGCAATTGTGCGGTAGTTTGAGCACTCTTTGGCATTGCCTTTCTTTGGGATTGGGATGAAAACTGACCTTTTCCAATCTTGTGGCCACTGCTGAGTTTTCCAAATTTGCTGGCATATTGAGTGAAGCATTTTCACAGCATCATCTTTCAGGATTTGGAATAGCTCCACTGAAATTCCATCACCTCCACTAGCTTTGTTCTTAGTGATGCTTTCTAAGGCCCACTTGACTTCACATTCCAAAATGTCTGGCTCTAGGTCAGTGATCACACCATCGTGATTATCTGGGTCGTGAAGCTCTTTTTTGTACAGTTCTTCTGTGTATTCTTGCCACCTCTTCTTAATATCTTCTGCTTCCGTTAGGTTCATACCATTTCTGTCCTTTATCGAGCCCATTTTTGCATGAAATGTTCCTTTGGTATCTCTGATTTTCTTGAATAGATCCTTAGTCTTTCCCATTCTGTAGACCAGGTCTACTCCCATAATTTACATTTTAAGATAGAATTAGCCAGAAGATTTAATCCAGAGACTGTCTTCATGCAGGATACATTATTGTTATATAACCCTAAGGAATGTAGAGAAGGAAAAAAAGTTTGTCCCTTCTTCCTCCTTGAGAATTCCAGACCCCTCTCCCCTTGGGGACCCTGTCACGCGAGTGTATGTTCCTCAATTCTTTGTCTCGTCACAACAAAGATTTGGAGCAACGGACATTAAAGCCCTCAGCACGTCACAGCTCTCGGGTCTTGGACAAACGGTGCTACAGCTCTTAGGCAAATCAATGTTACAGCTCTATTTTATATAGAAGATAGCAAGAGAGAGAGAGAGAGAGAGAGAGCGCGCACACACAGGGGAGAGAAAGAGTCTGTGAGAAAGCTCTTTGGTTCCTCCTTTTATATGTTTTTTCCTCCACCTGGGCCTGTCCTATGCAAATTAAGCTTAGCCAGGAGTGCTGTTTGTTCTGCCTGAAGTCTTCAATCTGGTCCTCGGACCTTCCTTTGACCTTCCTTGTCTTTCAGCCACCGCCATTTTGGACTCCTTTTCCATATTCTGCCTACCTAACAGACCCCTAGACTCTTATCAATCTACCTAGGAAATGACTCTCTCACCATCAGGCTCCCTGCACCCCCCGTCCCTGGGATTCTCCAGGCAAGAACACTAGATTGGGTTGCCATTTCCTTCTCCAATGCATGAAAGTGAAAAGTGAAAGTGAAGTCTCTCAATCGTGTCCAACTCTTAGCTACCCCATGGACTGCAGCCTACCAGGCTCCTCCGTCTATGGGACTTTCCAGGCAAGAGTACTGGAGTGGGGTCCCATCGCCTTCTCTGTAAAGGACTAGGTTGTAAAGGACTGCTGCTGCTACTGCTAAGTCACTTCAGTCGTGTCCGACTCTGTGTGACCCCAGAGACGGCAGCTCCCCCATTCCTGGGACTCTCCAGGCAAGAACACTGGAGTGGGTTGCCATTTCCTTCTCCAATGCATGAAAGTGAAAAGCAAAAGGGAAGTCGCTCAGTTGTGTCCGACTCTTAGCGACCCCATGGACTGTAGCCCACCAGGCTTCTCCATCCATGGGATTTTCCAGGCAAAAGTACTGGAGTAGGTTGGGCTAAATAACACTTTCTCTGATCTGCATTATGCTTCTCTATATCTAATTATATATTTTACTGAAATTATCATTTTAAGTGTATATCTCTCTAGAGTAGAACACTTGGGGTACAAGTGATAGAAATCCAAACCAAACTATCTTAAGAATAAAACAGCTGCTACCCCAGAACCTAGGCGAGGGGGCGGGGGTTGGTTGGCAGGGAGGGTGGTACAGGGCATCCCTGGTGTAGGGGCTGTGGCGGTGAGCGGGGACCCAGTGCAGTGGCTGGGATTGCTGTAGAGCTGATGAGAAACTACTAAAGTTCCTGTGGAAGCCAAGTAGAATTTCATAAGAACATAATGGATAGAGAAGAGAAAACCTATGGTGGGTGTGAGGGCCCTGATATATGTCAAACTGATATCTTCAGATGGTCATGAATTTATTGTAAAGAGAGAACATGTGCTAGCATCAGGAACAATAAAAACCATGTTGTGTGGCCCAGGTCAGTTTGCTGAGAACAAAACTAATGAAGTCAATTTTAGAGAGATCCCTTCACATGTGCTATCAAAAGTATGCATGTATTTTACCTATAAGATTCAATACACTAACAGCTCCAAGGAGATTCCTGAATTCCCAATTGCACCTGAAATTTCACTGGAACTGCTGATGGCTGTGAACTTCCTAGATTGTTAAATAAAATAAACTATAATAAACAGCTAAGTCTTTTTCAATATTTAATACCTGTAGTTCAGTTAGTAATTTTTTCATATATAGCATGTTGCCTGTGTGCAGTTGAACTTTAAAGTTCATTGCAAAGCAGATTATCTTCTGTTCTTTTGCATAGCAATCAAAGTTGAAGTTGAAGTTTGTTTGCTACATCAATGAATAGGACATTTTCACAAATTGAGAGATAAACAAATATACAAAAAGAAAAGAAAACATCTCCACATAACCAGGGCAGGGAAATCCAGGAAGGTAACTAGCTTCTGGCCCTACTGAATCCAGGGGACCAAATAATCTCTTTGTGGTTTCTCATCCCAGCTGTCAATTCTACTTATCACTGCTTGGCTTTGCGCCTCAAAAGGAATTGGGTTTTTCCATGTGGTAAGCAAGATGGCCACTAGTATCCTATACTTACTGTCCCCAGATAAAAAATCCTAGAGGAAAATGAAATTTTCGCTGTAGCCACATATCAATTCCTACTAATGACCTACCTTATTAACCTTATATGAGTCATGTGCTTATCTCTAAACAAAAGGCTATGACCAAGGGGATGGAGCTTTGTGATGGGTCAAACAGAGCCTCCATGTCAATATGGCTTATGGTTTTTTGTTTTGATCAATTGGCTAAATATCTGTTTTTTAGATACTTATTTATTTTGATGCTCAAATACTCATAGATTTGTTCAGTGGGAGCCCCAGAAATCTACCTTCTGTGTCATTTTGACAAATTTCTTCATCCTTTGAGGCTTACTTCCTTTCTCCTTCAACAAGATGGTCCAAACTCATCTTGCATACTCCCAGCACCTGTCCAGAGTCAACCACTTCTCTAAGTAGTCTTGTTTCCTTTTAGTAGACAATGGTAGTTAGAAGTCAAGATCCAGATACAAAGTTTTCTGATTGCTATTGCTATTGTGTTATTCTTCCCAAGCCCTTTCAGTGAACAAGACTGGAGCACCAAAGAATTGATGCTTTTAAACTATGGTGCTAGAGAAGACTCTTGAGAGTACCTTGGACAGAAAGGAGATCAAACAAGTCAGTCCTAAAGGAAATCAACCCTGAATACTCATTGGAAGGACTGATGCTGAAGCTGAAATTCCAATACTTTGGCCACCTGATATGAAGAGCCAACTCATTGGAAAAGACCCTAATGCTGGGAAAGACTGAAGACAGAAGAAGAGGGTGACAGAGGATGAGGTGGTTCGATGGCATCATCAATGCAATGGACATGAACTTGGTCAAACTCCTGGAGATGGTGAGGGACAGGGAAGCCTGCCATGCAGCAGTCCATGGAGTCACAGGGAGTCAGACACAACTTGGCATCTGAACAACAAAATGTATATGTACAGATATGTGTATACATGTGTATAAGTTTGTATACATACTTAAATCTATATTTACTTGTATGGAAAACCATGGGCTCACAACAATACCTCCAGTTTCAGTCCAAAATCAAAATAGAGTTTTTACCTTTGCATATTTGTAGCTCCTTTCTCTATAAGTAAGAAATCTTATTAATATAGTCATTTATTCAATCTGCTCCCTTTATGAAAGCAATTTCCCATCACTGCGGCAACCTCCTTCCATATGCAAACACCTTCCTTACTTCCACTGGGCTCCAACAATCCATGCTGGGCAGCCCTCCTATGTGACCACAATACTCACCCAGGTGAATCTGGACAGCTCTCCTGCACATGCTGCTGCTGCTGCTAAGTTGCTTCAGTCGTGTCCGACTCTGTGCGACCCCATAGCTGGCAGCCCACCAGGCTCCGCCGTCCCTGGGACTCTCCAGGCAAGAACACTGGAGTGGGTTGCCATTGCCTTCTCCATTGTGTGAAACTGAAGAGTGAAAGTGAAGTCGCTCAGTCGCGTCCAACTCGTAGCGACCCCATGGACTGCAGCCTACCAGGCTCCTCCATCCATGGGATTTTCTAGGCAAGAGTACTGGAGTGGGGTGCCATTGCCTTCTCCGCCTGCACATACAGTCCCCTCCTTCAGCTCATGCTCAGATTCTCTGACCCTCCACCCATTCCCCAAACCCTCCACAGTGTCAATACCTGCCTTAACTTGACTCATCGTTAAGGCATTGAGTGAATTTTCAGCACCTCATTTTTTAATGTTATTTTATTACTACATATTAAATTATAATGTATATCTATGTCCTTATTTTTTAATTATAGCATTTCAAATAATACTTGTCTTTTTTGACAATTAGCCTTGACTTATAATGTTTTCTTTTTCTCTAGTAGTAACTCCTGCATGCCATTAGCTTAATGTATATTCTTGCATTTTTGAAGTTTGTATCATATATATATATATATATATATATAAAAAAAAAATAAAAAACGTGTTCCCAAAAGAAGCATAATATACATCTTACATGACTTCCCTGGCAGCTCAGACAGTAGACTCAGCCTGCAATGCAGGAGACCCGGGTTGGGTCCCTGGGTCAGGAAGATCTCCTGGAGAAGGAAATGGCAACCCAGTCCAGTATTCTTGCCTGGAAAATTCCGTGGACAGAGGAACCTGGGGCCTGCAGTCCATGGGGTCACAAAGAGTCAGACACGACTAACACTTTCACTTTCACTTACATGGTCTTTCCCCTTCACTTTGTTCCCCCTTTTCTAGGATTTAGTGTAGAGGTTAAGGTTACAGTAATTTCAGTCTGCTGCATCTTTTTAAATAACTTTATTTAATTAGTTATTTTGGGCTGTCCTGGATCTTTGTTGTTGTGCGGGCTTTTCTCTAGTTGCGGTGAGCAAGGCCTACTCTCTTGCTGTGGAACTTGGGCTGTAGGTCATGAGGGCCTCAGAAGTTGCGGCACGTGGGCTCAGTAGTTGCAGCTCCTGGACTCTAGAGCACAGGCTCAGTAGCTGGGGAGTTTGGGCTTAGTTGTTCTGAGGTGTGTGGGATCTTCCCGGCCCAGAGATCAAATCTGTGTCTCCTGCATTGGCAGGAGGGTTCTTTAACCACTGAGCCACCAGGGAAGCCCCTGCTGCCATCTTAAAATCGAGAGCTGTATTTTACTTTTCCTTCACCACTTGGCCCAATGACTAGGATGTAGTAGTTATTCAATAAAATGTTGCTTTAATTGGATTTCTTAAGCTAGACCTCAGAAATCAAGTTATTTATTTTTTAACTTTTTATTTTGTACTGGGGAATAGCCAATCAACAAAAATTGTTGTGACCATTTCAGGTGAACAGTGAAAGGATACAGCCATATATACACATGTATCCATTTTCCCCTGAACTACCCTGCCATCCAGGCAAAATTTTTTTTAATCTGCCAAATTATTAGAAGAAAAGAGGTTAGATTTTTCTGCCATCAGAACTCTGAGGATAAATGCTATGCTTATCAGGGCTTACAGTGAGATCACTGTCCTTACCACATATCTCACATATTTGACTCTTTTAGCATACTATTTAAATGGTAGCAATATTCATGTGAAATCTCCAACTTAGGATCTTAACATATGATGATTTATTTATGATGGTTTGATTTGTTGATCACTTCATTTTAGAATTATTCTTATTGAAAATAATGGCAGAATATTGATGACAAATTTTCCTCTGTAACTGTCCATTTGATTCGGACCAGGTCTGTGCAGTCAAAGATAGCAGAAATCAGTATTCTCTCATTTGTAAAGCAGAATAATTCTGACAGGATGAATGTATTATGCAGACAGCAAGTTCCCATGTCTTCGAACATAGCAATAATTCCAACACAGACATAATTTCCTCTTTGAAATACCTAAGATTCTGCCTGGGTAGGACATCAAATGAATAATTTTTCCAGGTTCGATGCACGATACTGGATGCTTGGGGCTGATGCACTAGGACGACCCAGAGGGATAGTATAGGGAGGGAAGAGGGAGGAGAGTTCAGGATGAGGAACACATGTATATCTATGGCAGATTCATTTTGATATATGGCAAAACCGATACAATATTGTAAAGTTAAAATAAAATAAAATTTAAAAAGAGCAACAATACTACCAAAAAAAAGAAAAATTTATGATTTTATGACTACAAAAATAGAAGTGTTGGCATAGCATGAGAGTTCTATTTATCCATTTAGGCAACCATGAGAATTGGAGTCAGGAGACCTGTCCTGCGCTTAGCTGGAGATTCTCAGAACTCAGAGAAGTGAGCCATTCTCAGTTTGAATTTTCACACAAGTAAGCAGGGATAAGAGGTTACCTATCACATAGCATTATCCCCCACGAGCTAAGTATTTTTTAAATGTAGATATGGTATGATGAGTCCAAAGCATCATATAATTAGATATTGCTAATAGAGTCCCAGGGAGCTCAGTGGTAAAGAATTTGCCAATGCAGGAGCCTCAGGAGATGCAGGTTCAATCCCTAGATTGGGAAGATCCCCTGAAAAGGGAAACGGCAGCCCAATCCAGTATCCTTGCCTGGAGAATCCCATGAACAGAGGAGCCTGGTGGGCTACAGTCCACAGGATCACAAAGAGTTGGACACGACTGAGTGACCGAGCATGAAGAGAGACACAAGGACAAATGGTTAGTTTTAGAATATTTGAAGCGTAACTTCCAAGAATATCCTCCAGAGGCAGAAAGAAGGATCCATCTCCGAGCACCTTGAGTCTCTCTGAACTCTTGAAACAGACATATGGGACAATATTATTCTCATTTAAGAGAAGAAAACTCAGAGCAATACCTTTGCCCAGAGTTACACAGTCAGAAATAGCAGAGTTGGGATCCGACCTTTGCCCTTTTTGATTCCCAAGGCCAGTTTCCCTACACTCAATGTACTCTCCCCAAAGCTAAGTGGAGAAGGGAGCAGAACTGAGAGGAATTTGGTGAGGGGAGGAGAGTGAGGTTGATCTAGGGCAACGCTACGCTAAGTCAGTTCAGTCGTGTCCGACTCTGTGTGACCCCATAGACGGCAGCCCCCCAGGCTCTGCCGTCCCTGGGATTCTCCAGGCAAGAACACTGGAGTGGGTTGCCATTTCCTTCTCCAATGCATGAAAGTGAAAAGTGAAAGTGTAGTCGCTCAGTCTTGTCCGACTCTTAGCGACCCCATGGACTGCAGCCTACCAGGCTCCTCCATCCATGGGATTTTCCAGGCAAGAGTACTGGAGTGGGGTGCCATTGCCTTCTCCGGATCTAGGGCAAAGCAGGGGTCAAAAAACAAGCCAAGGACTAGAGGAACACTTTCACAGAGTCATGCAGGCGACCACTGACAGAGAATCTGGGCAGAGGTAGTTGTGTATATGTGTGTGTATTAGTCGCTCAGTCATGTCCAACTCTTTGCAATCCCATGGACTGTAGCCCGCCAGGGCTCCTCTGTCCATGGGATTTTCCAGGCAAGAATACTGGAGTGGGTTTCCATTTCCTTCTCCAGGAGGATTTTCCCAATCCAGAGATCGAACCCAGGTCTCCCTCATTGCAGGCAGATTCTTTACCATCTGAGCTACAAGGGAAGCCCAGACAGAGGTAGTTAAGTCTGAGTATTTCAAAAGTTGACAAGAAGAGGACTAAATTATTTAATCCATTGATTTATTTGATAAACTAATTTAATTTTTAGAAAAGTAAGATTTTTTTAAAAAGTGCTGGAAAGAAAATTATTTATATCTAAAATAGAAAACCACCAATAACGTGAGACTCTCAAGTTGGTAGCTATGACCATGCCCACACCTCTTACACCAGGTTGTTAAGAGACCCAATAGCCCTTTGAACTTTGAAAATTCTCTCAGCAGAGTCATCCCACACTGGAGTGATCCAGCTAGAAAGTGAGTGCCACAAGGCAGGGACCTTGTTTTGTATATAGATGAATCTTTAGCACCCAGAACTGTGCCTGGAATATTAGAGGTATGCACCAAGTATTTTTTGAAAGAATCTGAAAATTCATGAACTAAAATATGGCATCATCTCTGAGGACCCATTGGAGCATAGAGCTGCATGTTCCTCTGGTTCATTCTCCTTTCAAGAAGAAAATCTGATGACTGCTCCCCATCTAGAATCAAGTGTTTAGGTTGAACCCACAGACTACAAAGCATTTTAGGGCCTGATTGCCTATAAAATATTACAAAGGATAAAGTCTGCCACAGATGATGGTAAATATGACAGAGCAAAAATGAAGCATTTGCTGTCCCAGTCAATAGAGTAACAGATACGAGGGTGAACAGCAGTCAGGTTGTGCTCCATGCAGTTGGCGACGGGGCTCAGATTCTCCTTTCCTTTAGCAATGAGGCCATGAAAATACTGGCAATCTGTTACAGAGGGGGGAGAAAGTTAGAACTGTGATAACACATTACCTTGAAAAGAAGCAAGAGAAAATACAAGGTAACAAGCAATGTTGGAGGAGTGGGGGGAGTACAGGACAGGAAGAGAGTGGTCTTGTTTTCCAGGTCTGAGGCTGGGTGGTAGCTGCTGGAGGACTGTGCAAGAGGGTGCAGGGTGCAGGGCTCAGGGCACAGGCTCTGCAGCTGTGCTGTCGAGCATTGCAGCCAGAGCTACATGTGGCAACTGAGCATAAGAAATGTGGTCAATCTGATTGAGATGCACAATAAATGTAAAAATTCACATTGGGTTGCAAAGACTTAGTACAAAGAAAGAATGTAAAATATCTCAGTTGTCATTTTTTATATTGATTTGTTGAAATGACAGTATTCTGGATAGAGTCTGTTCTGAACTAAATTCACCTGTCGGTTGTTTTTCTTTAATGTGGCTGTTAGAAAACTTAAAAATGCATATGTGGCTTACAGTTGTGGCTAGCATTGTATTTCTATTGGGCTAAAGTTGTCTAGAGCAATATTATATGTGTGTGTATGTATATACGTGTGTGTATGTAACACACACATATATGTGTTTGTGTGCATGCTCAGTCACTCATTCATGTCCAAACATTGAAGGATTCATCACTCTGCCACTGACTTACAGAGTAATCTTGGGAAATGACTCAGTATTTCAGGCTTCAACTTCCTTATCTGTAAATGAGGGATAACACCAGCACTGTCCTTCCAGGGTTATGAGAACTGACAGAGTTAATTCTCCCATAGCACCTGGCACAGAGCTTTCATATACTGAGCAGGTGTTGGGGCTCAGGGGAAACCTGACAGCCTGAGTGAAGCAGGAGGGACCCCAGCAAGTGAGCTGGGCCTCCTGCTATATACAGGAGGACTGGGGAAGTTAATAACTCTGCCATCCCCACTCTGGGGGAATAGAGGAAGAACTTACAGTCTTCAAAGTACTTCTGTCCATAGCTCTCTTTCGCCTCTGGGGACACTTGACTCCAGATCCCCTCGAGAATATCCTGCATATTGTCAGGGAAAATGGATGTTTTGTACTTTCCAGGTACTATGAGAACACGAATGTCAAAATGACTGAGGTCCCTTCTGAAACACAAGGTGAGAAAGTGCTAATCAAGGATACGATATTGGTGTCTGACCTTATCAATCTCTCCCCTTCTTAAGCAAAGAGTGCCCAAGGCAGAATGTTTCAAGAAAGGCATTTGGGTCAGGGAAGAATATGAAAGAGTACACTCAAGCATCTTGGGAAGATGTTCAAGTAAAATGAGAAGGGCCAACACCCATAGATTGCTTTCTGAAAAGCTTCAGATCTGGGCTTTGATGCTGCCTCTTGCTGCCCGTCTCACACCACTCTCTTACAGACCCTCCCTCCTGTGACAGCTCCCTGAACCCCTGAGCCTCTTCCTCCTTACCTACTGCTCAGGTTAGAACTCAATGTCTTTGTGAAGCCTTCCTTGACCTCTGCCCCAGGGAAAGGTAAGTCACCGCCTTGTCAGTGCCCCTATGTACCAGCACATACTCATGTTCATATTTGCTGTACGCCCACTCCAGAGATTTTTCACCCACAGAACTGAGTTCAGATCCTGGCTCAACTTCACACTTGGCCATAGAGAATCATTGTGTCTTATGCATGAGTTTTCTGTGAGGAGTGAATAGAATGCTTGACCCAGAGCTTTCCCTTTAACCCACCAAGGTTCAGTCTTTCCTTATGAGAGCTATCAGTCAGGTTTAGTGACTTAAGGTACTTAATGAATAAGGCAAATCATTTTTTAGTGACAGATTCTTATCATTTACATATGAAGTATACATCACATACATCATATTCATTTATATTTTATACATATATATGTCTTACAGAAATACATTACATTTGTTTGAAACACATAGAAATCTTATAGGAGTGGCAATTAAGACCAAATAAATCCTAATACATTTTTCACATTCCCTAATGTACTACCTTATATTGTGAAAAGATTTGAACATTCCATTTCCAAAGTTTCTCATTTTAGTTGCCATCAATATATCAGGAACCCAGGCTCACCATTCACAAATACACTCCTAGTCACAGTCAAGTCTTCCTCAGAGGTTGGGCCTTATCTCAGACTGCTGGATAAACCTTCCACCCCGTACTTAGAAATGCAGTAGCCACCGCCAAACAGGGATACTCTCCTTATGTTTCTGATAGGTCTTTCTGATTAGGGGAAGGAAGCTCAGTGTCACCTCGATGAGGCCAATCAAGTTCACATTCAAGATCTTGGAGAAGTCATCTTTGGTCAGCCATTCATTCGGGGCAGCAGGCAGAAGGATGCCAGCATTGTTCACCAAACCCCAGAGGCCTGGAGTAAAAACAAAAGGTATCAGTTAGAGACAGAAAACCCACTTATAAATCATTTCAGTGTTCAAACCACATTCTCCTGAGGAAGATAAACAATAAATCCAATAGATTGGAAAATTATAAAGTATGTTTTAGTGTGCATGCTAAGTCACTTCAGTTGTGTCCAACTCTGTGTGGCCCTAGGGACTGTAGCCCGCCAGGCTCCTCTATCCAGGGGATTCTCCAGGCAAGATTATTGAAGTGTGTTGCCATGCCCTCCTCCAAGGGATCTTCCTGACCCAGGGATCGAACTGCATTTGGTCTCCTCCACTGCAGCCAGATTCTTTAGCACTAGCACCACCTGGGAAGCCTGAGAGAGTATGTTAGTAGTGTTAGTTGCTCAGTCGAGTCCAACTCTTTGCGATCCTATGGACTGAACCCACCAGGCTCCTTTGTCCATGGGATTCTCCAGGCAAGAATACTGGAGTGGATTGCCTTCTTCTTCTGGGACTCCTATGATTCGAATATTGTAACATTTAATATCGTCCTGGAGGTCTCTGAGAGTGTCCTCATTTCTTTTAATTCGTTTTTCTTTTTTTTCTCCTCTGATTCATTTATTTCTGCCATTCTATCTTCTAATTCACTAATTCTATCTTCTGCCTCTGTTATTCTACTATTTGTTGCCTCCAGAGTGTTTTGGATCTCATTTATTGCATTATTCATTATATATTGACTCTTTTTTATTTCTTCTAGGTCCTTGTTAAACCTTTCTTGCATCTTCTCAATGCTTTTCTCCAGGCTATTTATCTGTGATTCCATTTTGATTTCCAGATTTTGGATTAATTTCACTATCATTATTTGGAATTCTTTATCAGGTAGGTTCGCTATTTCTTCCTCTTTTGTTTGGTTTGGTGGACATTTATCCTGTTCTTTTACCTGCTGGGAATTCTTCTGTCTCTTCATCTTGTTTAAATTGCTGAGTTTGGGGTGTCCTTACTGTATTCTGGCAGTCTGTGGAGTTCTCTTTATTGTGGCGTTTCTTCACTATATGTGGGTTTGTACAGGTGGCTTGTCGAGGTTTCTTGATTAGGGAAGCTTGTGTTGGTGTTCTGGTGGATGGAGCTGGATTTATTCTCTCTGGAGTGCAATGGATTGTCTAGTAGTGAGTTATGAGATGTCTATGATTTTGGGGTCACTTTGTGTAGCCTGTATATTGGAGCTCAGGGCTGTATTCCTGTGTTTCTGGAGAATTTGCTTGGTATGTCTTGCCGTGGAACTTGTTGGCCTTTGTGTGATGCTTGGTTTCAGTGTAGGTATGGAGGCGTTTGATGAGCTCCTGTCAATCAATGTTCCGTGGGATCAGGGTTTGGGCTTAAGCCTCCTGCTTCCAGTTATCGGTCTTATTTTTACAGTAGTCTCAAAAACTTCTTCTTCTATACTGCACTCCACAACTGGACCGCTCAGAGATGTTCACGGAGTTATACAGAGAAGAAAAGAGGGAGGAAGGAGACAGAGGTGGTCAGGAGGATAAAAGGAGGGAATGAAAAGGAGAGAGACAGATCCAGTCAGTAATCAGTTCTCTAAGTGTTTTCCTTTATTTGGAACACTCAGAAATTCAGAGTTGGATAGAGTAGAGAGGGATTAGGGAGGAGACACAGGAGAACTGGTGGAGAAAAAGGAGAGTCCAGAGGTGGAGAGAATAGTCAAGCCAGTAATCTCACTCCCTAGTAAAAAGTGGGTACTGAAGTTTATGTTCTTAAAGGTACAGAATTGGTAACAAATACCTAAAGGCAAAAATTACAAATCTAGAGTAGAGTTTGGAGATTCAAAAATACTGTGTTAAAGAAAAGAAGAAGGAAAAGAAAGAAAGAAAAAGAAAAAAAAAAAGGAGTCACAAAAGTTATGAAGAAAATATAGGTGCAAAATGATAACCAATTTTAAAAAGCAAAAGTTAAAAATCTAGAGTAGAGTTTGGAGTTTCAAAAACACAATGTTAAAGAAAAGAAAAAAGGAAAGAGAAAAAGAAAAGAAAAAAGAAAAAAGAAAAAAAGGGTCGCAAAAGTTATATCTAAAAGTGGAAATTAAAGGAGTACTAGAGGATAAAAAAATAATTTAAAAAAATTTTTTTTAAGTTTTTGTTTTCCTTTTTTTAATAAAAAATATATTAAAAAAGAAAGAAAGAAAGAATGATGGTAAAAATAGTAACAATATATATATAGGGTTTCTCTATTATTGTTGTGGGTATTGTGGGTTCAGTTCATTTTCAGCTAGTTCCTTGTTCCGGCTTAAATTTCTCAAGATCTATAGGCCCCTTTCTCTGTAGTTGGTACTAACCATGGGGTTTTAGTTTATTGCCTGTCGCTTCCACGGCGGTTCCCTCTGTTATAGCTTCTTCTGTTTGCCAGTCTCTTCAGTGTCTGATTTCCGCCCTGATACAAAGGGGGCGGTGGTGGACACCCTTTTTTTTTTTTCCTTTGTTTTTTTAGGCTCACTTGTTCAGTCGCGCTGCAGGGAGGGAAGGACGTTGCAAATAAATACTACTGGCGTGTGCTCGCAGTGGCTCAGCCACACTGGGTCTGCCCCCTCTCACGGCGTGTGTAGCCTCCCTGACCACTCTGCTTAGGCTCTCTGTTTCCCCACCAGAACCATCTGCTACCGGCCCTGGGCTGCTTGCCTCTCCCAGGTCTAAGCCGCTCAAGTTCAGGCACTCCGGTAGTCCTCAGAGGCCAGGGCTCGGTTGGGTCTGCGTTTTGTGCCCTTTGCAGAATCCAGCAGTGCGGGTAATGAGGTGTTTATCAAGCGCGGCTTCTGAGACTTATCGCCCTCCCTGCCACTCGGTTTTTTAGGTGTACCAGCGCACTTTCTTAGGCAGATGTTAGCCGACCAGAGCCCCAAGAAGTCTTAGTTAGCAAAGAAGCCTGCTTACAGTTTTGTGAATAATGTCTCTCTGGGGCTGCGATTGCCTCCCTCCGGCTCTGGCTGCCTATCACCAGAGGGGGACGGACTGCAGCCGGCTATCTCTGTATAGTCCTTTGTTCTGTGCGCGGGCCTGGCGGTGTCTTGGGTTAGGGCTGGCTTTTCGTGTGGTAGGTATCCCACAGTCTGGTTTGCCAGCCCAAATTATTCTGATCAGGTAGCGCTGGGGATATTCAGGCCAATGCAGCCGCGAAGAAGCGGCCCGCGGAGGCGGCTCGCGGAGAAGTGGCCCGCGAAGTCTCCCTGCCCAGCCCCAGCTTGCTAATGGCGGATGCAGGTGTTTGCAATGTTTCTCCACTGTGGAAGTTATCGTAGGGCTCGTAGTCTGTGGGTTTTAATTGTTTATTTGTCTTCCTCCCTGTTATGATGGCCTCCATGCTTCCTAGGTTCAGCACAGACTCTGCAGTGAGAGTGTTTGCTGGTGTTTGTAAACTTCTCTTTTTTTTTTTAAGACTCCCTTCCCTGGACAGAGGTCCATCCCTCCCTCTTTGTCTCTTTTTGCCTTTTATATTTTTTCCTACCTCCTTTAGAAGGCTATGAGTTGCTTTTCTGGGTGTCTGATGTCCTCTGCCGGCATTCCAAAGTTGTTTTGTGGAATTTACTCAGCATTTAGATGTCCTTTTGATGAATTTGTGGAGGAGAAAGTGTTTTCCCCATCCTAAGCCTCCGCCATCTTAGCTCCAGTCTCTGGAGTGGATTGCCATTCGCTTCTCCAGGGGATCTTCCTGACCCAGGGATCGAACCTGGGTCTCTCGCATTGCGGGCAGATTCTTTACTATTTGAGCTACAGAGAAGACCTAAAGTATTGTTGCTGCTGCTGCTAAGTCACTTCAGTCATGTCCAACTCTGTGCGACCCCATAGACAGCAGCCCACCAGGCTCCCCCGTCCCTGGGATTCTCCAGGCAAGAACACTGGAGTGGGTTGCCATTTCCTTCTCCAATGCATGAAAGTGAAAAGTGAAAGTGAAGTTGCTCAGTCATATCTGACTCTTAGCTACCGCATGGACTGCAGCCCACCTGGCTCCTACGTCCATGGGATTTTCCAGGCAAGAGTACTGGGGTGGTGTGCCATTGCCTTCTCCGAGTATGTTGCTGCTGCTGCTGCTAAGTCGCTTCAGTCGTGTCCGACTCTGTGCGACCCCATAGACAGAAGCTCACCAGGCTCCCCTGTCTCTGGGATTCTCCAGGCAAGAACACTGGAGTGGGTTGCCATTTCCTTCTCCAATGCATGAAAGTGAAAAGTGAAAGTGAAATCGCTCAGTCGTGTCCGACTCTTAGCAACCCCATGGACTGGAGCCTACCAGGATCCTCCGTCCATGGGATTTTCCAGGCAAAAGCACTGGGGTGGGGTGCCATTGCCTTCCCCGTGGGTCAACTGCTTAGTGACTTCTATTCAGCAACTTTGCTGATAAGTCACTTCAGTCCTGTCCGACTCCGCGTGACCCCATAGACGTCAGCCCTTCTAGTTTACCCTTAATCTACCCAATTTAGTTAATGATGCCTGTAAAGATTAACTTTTGATATAATAATTCTGAACGTTGGTTATTTAAGAGGCTTTTGAGGAATGTATTTGAAAATAGGTAAGCAGGATGATTCTATCAGGTTTAGGAATTTATATGAAACTCCTATTCTGGTCATGCTGTTTTTAAAAGGGAATATTTGACAAAAATTTAGATGTATTGATATTAGGTAAAGAAAGGAGATAATGAGTCAGTTGGCAACTTCAAGCATTCAGAAATAGATACAGCTTAATTCTTCAAAATTGAATTTGTCAAAATTAAAAGTGTTGCTAGATATGCAGACTGCAATTTGCTTTTTCCTTCTTTGTTCTCTCCTCTTTTAAATAAACAAACAAAAAAATACATTTAAGCAACTTTATAGAATAAAGATCATAATTATAATTAATTTAATCTTAATTTATCTGATATTTAATGTTCAATTCAAAAATATTAATTTATTTTAATATTTCTATTATGTAAAGACAGTGAAGGAGAAAGATAAATAAGTAAATATACATATTTAAGATCAAGAAGGGAAACTCAAGAAATACACAACCGTGAACTTCCTGATGTTCAAGCTGGATTTAGAAAAGGCAGAGGAACGAGAGATCAAATTGCCAACATCCGCTGGATTATCGAAAAAGCAAGAGAGTTCCAGAAAAACATCTATTTCTGCTTTATGGACTATGCCAAAGCCTTTGACTGTGTAGATCACAATAAACTGTGGAAAATTCTGAGAGAGATGGGAATACCAGACCACCTGATCTGCCTCTTGAGAAATCTGTATGCAGGTCAGGAAGCAACAGTTAGAACTGGTCATGGAACAACAGACTGGTTCCAAATAGGAAAAGGAGTACGTCAAGGCTGTATATTGTCACCATGTTTATTTAACTTATATGCAGAGTACATCATGAGAAATGCTGGACTGGAGGAAACACAAGCTGGAATCAAGATTGCCGGGAGAAATATCAATAACCTCAGATATGCAGATGATACCACCCTTATGGCAGAAAGTGAAGAGGAACTCAAAAGCCTCTTGATGAAAGTGAAAGTGGAGAGGAAAAGGTTGGCTAAAAGCTCAACATTCAGAAAACGAAGATCATGGCATCTGGTCCCATCACTACATGGGAAATAGATGGAGAAACAGTGGAAACAGTGTCAGACTTTATTTTGCTGGGCTCCAAAATCACTGCAGATGGTGACTGCAGCCATGAAATTAAAAGATGCTTACTCCTTGGAAGGAAGGTTATGACCAACCTAGATAGCATATTCAAAAGCAGAGACATCACTTTGCCAACAAAAGTTCGCCTAGTCAAGGCTATGGTCTTTCCTGTGGTCATGTATGGATGTGAGAGCTGGACTGTGAAGAAGGCTGAGTGCCGAAGAATTGATGCTTTTGAACTGTGGTGTTGGAGAAGACTCTTGAGAGTCCCTTGGACTGCAAGGAGATCCAACCGGTCCATTCTGAAGGAGATCAGACCTGGGATTTCTTTGGAGGGAATGATGCTCAAGCTGAAACTCCAGTATTTTGGCCACCTCATGCGAAGAGTTGACTCATTGGAGAAGACTCTGATGCTGGGAGGGATTGAGGGCAGGAGGAGAAGGGGACGACAGAGGATGAGATGGCTGGATGGCATCACTGACTCGATGAATGTGAGTCTGAGTGACCTCCGGGAGCTGGTGATGGATAGGGAGGCCTGGCGTTCTGCGGTTCATGGGGTCGCAAAGAGTGGGACACGACTGAGCGACTGATCTGATCTGATCTGATTGTAAAAACACTAAGAAGTAATAACTAGATGTTGGGAGGACAGCAGGATGAATAGGTAAAATGTAGACAATTTTTAGGTCAGTGAAACTATTCTAGATGATACTGTAATGGTGGGCATGATCTCAGACAGTCAACAACGAGCAGTCCTGAAAAGAGTTCTTTGTTCCCTGCCTGAAAGTTGAACCAGGGTAGCCTGGATGAGGCAATGGCATCCAGTACTCTTGCCTGGAAAATCCCACGGATGGAGGAGCCTGGAAGGCTGCAGTCCATGGGGTTGCTGAGGGTTGGACACAATTGAGCGACTTCATTTTCACTTTTCCCTTTCATGCATTGGAGAAGGAAATGGCAACCCACTCCAGTGTTCTTGCCTGGAGAATCCCAGGGATGAGGGAGCCTGGTGGGCTGCCGTCTGTGGGGTCGCACAGAGTAGGACATGACTAAAGTGACTTAGCAGCAGCAGCAGCCTGGATGAAAACTGGAAACCCTAGCCACTAGACCACCAGGGGCTAGAAGCCAGACGCACATTTTTCATGGCTCTTACCCCCATGGAAAGCAAGGATGTTTCAAGGAGGCAAAAACTGTAAAAATAGGTACAAAGTTTATTTTTGGAGACACAGTGTTACTTGTGGGAGAGCATACAGAGAAACTGTTTAAGACAGAAGCAAGGCAGAAATTATACACCCAGAGAAAAAGAGTGGGGGCGTCCTATCTAATGAGGAGTAGCTCAGTAAAGAGGTGACTTAAATCACTTATATAGGATAATCTTTCCTGGTCTTTGTTCAACTTTGGCAAATTATCTTGTTTTCTTTTCACACCTGATTGGTTCTAGGACCCTCTGCATCATTCGAGCACAGCTATTTGCTAAGATGGATCCCACCACAGAGGCCTGTGTGGTGGTATCCCCTCCTTTTTGACCCCCAAGGAGCTTTCCTGCACATGTGCAGACAGTGAAGTTTTTCTTGACCTCAGGAGGGGTCATCTTATCTCTACTTCAGCAGAGCTCAGCTTCTACCACTAGCTTTGTTCTTGGAGTGTCAGGGTTAAAAAAAAAAAAAAAAGCTTCAGTTCTACTCCACTTGACAAACACTAGCTGTGCAGCCCACAGGGCCATCTATCTCCCACCCCAGATACGTGTCATTATACATTTGTCAAAAATCACAGAAGGTATGACAAAAAGAGTGAACCCAGTGTAAACTAGACTACAGGTGATAATGATGTGTCCATGTAGTTTCATCAATTGTAACAAACATACTATTCTGATGTGGGACATTTCATAGTGAGAGAGGCTATCATATGTGGGGTCAGAGTGTATATGGGAAGTATATACTTTCTGTTCAATTCTGCTGTGAGTCTAAAACTTCTCTAAATATAAAGTCAAAAGAGATAGAGAGAGAGAAAGATAAAAACCATGAGATGTACCAAGATCAAAGAGGAAAGATAGATTATATCCAGCTGGAGAAATGAAAGCTATGATTAACTTCCAAAGGGCTGACACTCTCCCAGAGTAACTTTAATTGGTATTTCTCTTATAAAACTCATATTCATGTACCCTACTGTCTTCTTGACATCTCTATTACACAGAATCACAGGTTCATAAAAATGTTAACCTATAAAATATACAACACTCAAATAGAAATAATATATCAGATTTAACATCTTGAAAGAGAAATATTATTCATCTCCCTGCCCCAAATTACTTTCTTCTTAAATCTTTCTTGTTTTAATAAATAGCATCTCTCCATCCAGTTACACAAACCAGAAACCTGAGTGTCATTCTTAACACTTCTTGCTCCCTTAGGCTCCATGTGCAATCCAGATGTTGATTATATGTACCTTTTTAAAAAATTGGGGTACAGTTGCTTTACAATGTTGTTAGTTTCTGCAGAACAGTGAAACACCTATCAGTTCAGTTCAGTCGCTCAGTCGTGTCCGACTCTTTGTGACCCCATGAATCAGAGCCCGCCAGGCCTCGCTGTCCATCACCAACTCCCAGAGTTCACCCAGACTCACGTCCATTGAGTCAGTGATGCCATCCAGCCATCTCATCCTCTGTCGTCCCCTTCTCCTCCTGCCCCCAATCCCTCCCAGCATCAGTCTTTTCCAATGAGTCAACTCTTTGCATGACGTGGCCAAAGTACTGGAGTTTCAGCTTTAGCATCATTCCTTCCAAAGAAATACCAGGGCTGATCTCCTTCAGAATGGACTGGTTGGATCTCCTTGCAGTCTCAAGAGTCTTCTCCAACACCACCAGAGTTCAAAAGCATCAATTCTTCGGCGCTCAGCTTTCTTCACAGTCCAACTCTCACATCCATACATGACCACTGGAAAAACCATACCCTTGACTAGACGGACCTTTGTTGGCAAAGTAATGTCTCTGCTTATTAACATGCTATCTAGGTTGGTCATAACTTTCCTTCCAAGGAGGAAGCGTCTTTTAATTTCATGGCTGCAGTCACCATCTGCAGTGATTTTGGAGCCCAGAAAAATAAAGTCTGACACTGTTTCCACTGTTTCTCCATCTATTTCCCATTTAGTGATGGGACTGGATGCCATGATCTTAGTTTTCTGAATGTTGAGTTTTAAGCCAACTTTTTCACTCTCCTCTTTCACTTTCAGCAAGAGGCTTTTGAGTTCCTCTTCACTTTCTGCCATAAAGGTGGTGTCATCTGAATATCTGAGGTTATTGATATTTCTCCCAGCAATCTTGATTTCAGCTTGTGCTTTTTCCAGCCCAGTGTTTCTCATGATGTACTCTGCATATAAGTTAAATAAGCAGGGTGACAATATACAGCCTTGACGTACTCCTTTTCCTATTTGAAACCAGTCTGTTGTTCCATGTCCAGTTCACATAAATCCTGGAATTCCCAGGTGGAGCAGTGGTAAAGAATCCGCCTGCCAATGCAGGAGGTGCAAGAGATGTGGGTTTGATCCTTGGGTGAGGAAGATCCCCTGGTAAAGAAAATGGCAACCCGGTTCAGTTCAGTCACTCAGTCGTGTCCGACTCTTTGTGACCCCATGGACTGCAGCACGCCAGTCTTCTCTGTCCATCACCAACTCCTGGAGCTTGCTCAACCCACTCCAGTATTATTGCCTGGGAAATCCCATGGACACAGGAACCTGGTGGGCTGCAATCCATGGGGTCACATAGAGTCGGACACAGCTGAGCAACTGAGCATGCACGCATATATATATGTCCTCTTTTTGGTTTTCCTTCCCATTTGGGCTTCCCTGGTGGCTCAGCCAGTAAAGTGTCTGCCTGTAATGCAGGAGACCTGGGTTTGATCCCTGGGTCAGGAAGATCCCCTGGAGAAGGAAATGGCACCCCACTCCAGTACTCTTGCCTGGAAAAATCCCATGGATGGAGGAGCCTGATAGGCTACAGTCATTAGGGTTTCAAAAAGTCGGACATGACTAAGCAGCTTCTCTCTCCCATTTAGGTCATCAGAGAGCATCAGGTATGCAAAAAAGCAAAATGGCTGTCTGGGAAGGCCTTACAAATAGCTGTGAAAAGAAGAGAAGCGAAAAGCAAAGGAGAAAAGGAAAGATATAAACATCTGAATGCAGACTTCCAAAAAATAGCAAGAAGAGATAAGAAAGCCTTCTTCAGCGATCAATGCAAAGAAATACAGGAAAACAACAGAATGGGAAAGACTAGGGATCTATTCAAGAAAATCAGAGATACCAAAGGAACATTTCATGCAAAGATGGGCTTGATAAAGGACAGAAATGGTATGGACCTAACAGAAGCAGAAGATATTAAGAAGAGGTGGCAAGAATACACAGAAGAACTGTACAAAAAAGAGCTTCACGACCCAGATAATCACGATGGTGTGATCACTGACCTAGAGCCAGACATCCTGGAATGTGAAGTCAAGTGGGCCTTAGAAAGCATCACTAGGAACAAAGCTAGTGGAGGTGATGGAATTCCAGTGGAGCTGTTCCAAATCCTGAAAGATGATGCTGTGAAAGTGCTGCACTCAATATGCCAGCAAATCTGGAAAACTCAGCAGTGGCCACAAGATTGGAAAAGGTCAGTTTTCATCCCAATCCCAAAGAAAGGCAATGCCAAAGAGTGCTCAAACTACCGCACAATTGCACTCATCTCACACGCTAGTAAAGTAATGCTCAAAATTCTCCAAGCCAGGCTTCAGCAATATGTGAACCGTGAACTTCCTGATGTTCAAGCTGGATTTAGAAAAGGCAGAGGAACCAGAGATCAAATTGCCACCATCCGCTGGATCATGGAAAAAGCAAGAGAGTTCCAGAAAAACATCTATTTCTGCTTTATTGACTATGCCAAAGCCTTTGACTGTGTAGATCACAATAAACTGTGGACAATTCTGAAAGAGATGGGAATACCAGACCACCTGATCTGCCTCTTGAGAAATCTGTATGCAAGTCAGGAAGCAACAGTTAGAACTGGTCATGGAACAACAGACTGGTTCCAAATAGGAAAAGGAGTACGTCAAGGTTGTATATTGTCACCATGTTTATTTAACTTATATGCAGAGTAAATTATGAGAAATGCTGGACTGGAAGAAACACAAGTTGGAATCAAGATTGCTGGGAGAAATATCAATAACCTCAGATATGCAGATGACACCACCCTTATGGCAGAAAGTGAAGAGGAACTAAAAAGCCTCTTGATGAAAGTGAAAGTGGAGAGTGAAAAGGTTGGCTTAAACCTCAACATTCAGAAAACGAAGATCATGGCATCTGGTCCCATCACTACATGGGAAATAGATGGGGAAACAGTGGAAACAGTGTCAGACTTTATTTTTCTGGGCTCCAAAATCACTGCAGATGGTGACTGCAGCCATGAAATTAAAAGACGCTTACTCCTTGGAAGGAAAGTTATGACCAACCTAGATAACATATTCAAAAGCAGAGACATTACTTTGCCAACAAAGGTTCGCCTAGTCAAGGCTATGGTCTTTCCTGTGGTCATGTATGGATGTGAGAGCTGGACTGTGAAGAAGGCTGAGTGCCGAAGAATTGATGCTTTTGAACTGTGGTGTTGGAGAAGACTCTTGAGAGTCCCTTGGCCTGCAAGGAGATCCAACCAGTCCATTCTGAAGGAGATCAGCCCTGGGATTTCTTTGGAAGGAATGATGCTAAAGCTGAAACTCCAGTATTTTGGCCACCTCATGCGAAGAGTTGACTCATTGGAGAAGACTCTGATGCTGGGAGGATTGGGGGCAGGAGGAGAAGGGGACGACAGAGGATGAGATGGCTGGATGGCATCACTGACTCGATGGATGTGAGTCTGAGTGACCTCCGGGAGTTGGTGATGGACAGGGAGGCCTGGTGTGCTGCAGTTCATGGGGTCGCAAAGAGTGGGACACGACTGAGCGACTGATCTGATCTGATCTCCACCCAAGGGTTAGAGTAGTCTCACAAAGGTACAACTCAGGTCATGTTGCCCCTGGCATGGCTTCCTTTTGTCCTTAGCACAAAGCCTCCTATCAAATGAGTGATAAGGCCTTAAGGGACAAATCACTTCTTCAGCTCATACCCTTCTCTCCATTGCTCACTGTTTCCAGAGTATAAATTCCAGAGTGGAAGATGCCAAATTCTTTGCTACCCTGTGACCTCTATGCTGGACCTTGTTTTCCCCATTCTTCATCTGAATAAACATCTAGTCATTTTCATTTCTTGACTTTCAGTACATCTGGACTCTTATGACCCAACAATTTGAATTAGTCAGACCTTCCAGGATAACTTCTCATCATTTATTTGTCTTTCCAGCTGATAAAGAATGGTCCACAAGAGACAACATGAACCAACGGGATAGCAAAACTGAGCACTGTGTTTTTACTGTAACTGTAACAGCCAAAGATATTAGAGAACTGTGAACTTTGAGCGAATGAGATAGGTTAGATCCTCAGTAGACCTAAATGAAGGCTCACTATTGACTAAAGAACAATGGAGCTTGTTTTAACCAATCGCATATGCACTTCTACCCAAACCAGAACACACAGGCTTTCCTTACTGTGCATACCCACAATGAACTCCTTTTTAGCACATGAAGATATCTAACTTCTCTCTTTTGTGAGACTTCTTCTGAGTTTCTACACTGCTGTGTGTTCCACTATCCACATTTTGTTGGATTTTTCTAAGTGGTCTTTGTCCTTAGTCTACATAGTAGTTATCAGAGTTTGTAATTATATATATATATTTGTGTCTTTAGTTATTTAATGTATGTCTCCCCTGCAAGGCTCCACAAGGGCAAGGGCAGTGTCTATCTTGTCTCCAGCTCAACCCCCAGAACCTAATTCACATAGAAGCCAAAACAACTTTTTCTTCAGTTCAGTTCTTACTAAAAGAATTTTTTAATGAAAATAATGAGCCTAATAAGCTTTCATTATATGTTTCCATTCTTTTTCTTATTATAAACTATGTTGCTACTCAGCCATAAAAAAAGAATGAAATAATGCTATTTGCAGCAACATGAACGGGCCTAGAGATTATCATACTAAGTGAAGTAAGCCAGAAAGAAAAAGACAACTATTTTATGATATTGCTTAAATGTGGAATCTAAAAAAAAAGAAAAGAAAAGAAACAAATGAACTTATATACAAAACAGAAATAGACTCACAAACATAGAAAAAAAAATTTACGGTTGCCAAAGAGGAAATGGGGGTAGGGATAAATTAGAAGTTTGGAATTAACATAAACGCACTACTATATATAAAGGAGATAACCAACAAAGACCTACTGTAGAGCACAGCAAACTGTACTTAATATTTTCTAACAACCTGTAAGGGAAAAGAATCTGAAAAATATATACCATTGAGTTCAGTCGCTCAGTCATATTTGACTCTTTGCAACCCCATGAATCGTAGCATACCAGGCCTCCCTGTCCATCACCAACTCCCGGAGGTCACTGAGATCACATCCATCAAGTCAGTGATGCCATCCAGCCATCTCATCCTCTGTTGTCCTCTTCTCCTGCCCCCAATCCCTCCCAGCATCAGAGTCTTTTCCAATGAGTCAACTCTTCACATGAGGTGGCCAAAGTATTGGAGTTTCAGCTTCAGCATCAGTCCTTCCAATGAACACCCAGGA
Organism: Tragelaphus eurycerus; assembly: GCA_935064755.1. Classification (NCBI taxonomy): domain Eukaryota; kingdom Metazoa; phylum Chordata; class Mammalia; order Artiodactyla; family Bovidae; genus Tragelaphus; species Tragelaphus eurycerus. The sequence goes on along the minus strand of CAKXYN010000110.1, from coordinate 6,629,057 downwards.
CTGATCTCCTTTAGAATGGACTGGTTGGATCTCCTTGCAGTCCAAGGGACTCTCAAGAGTCTTCTCCAACACCACAGTTCAAAAGCATCAATTCTTCGGCGCTCAGCTTTCTTCACAGTCCAACTCTCACATCTATACATGACCACTGGAAAAACGATAGCCTTGACTAGACGGACCTTTGTTGGCAAAGTAATGTCTCTGCTTATTAATATGCTATCTAGGTTGGTCATAACTTTCCTTCCAAGGAGTAAGCGTCTTTTAATTTCATGACTGCCATCACCATCTGCAGTGATTTTGGAGCCAAAAAATAATAAAGTCTGACACAGCTTCCACTGTTTCCCCATCTACTTCCCATGAAGTGATGGGACCAGATGCCATGATCTTCGTTTTCTGAATGTTGAGCTTTAAGCCAACCTTTTCACTCTCCTCTTTCACATTCCTCAAGAGGCTCTTTAGCTCCTCTTCACTTTCTGCCATAATGGTGCTATCATTGGCATATCTGAGGTAATTGATATTTCTCCCAGCAATCTTGAGTCCAGCCTTCTTCCAGTCCAGCATTTCTCATAATGTACTCTGCATATAAGTTAAATAAGCAGGGTGACAATATACAGCCTTGACATACTCTTTTTCCTATTTGGAACCAGTCTGTTGTTCCAAGACCAGTTCTAACTGTTGCTTCCTGACCTGCATACAAATTTCTCAAGAGGCAGGTCAGTTGGTCTGGTATTCCCATCTCTTTCAGAATTGTCCACAGTTGATTGTGATCCACACAGTCAAAGGGTTTGGCATAGTCAATAAAGCAGAAATAGATGTTTTTCTGGAACTCTCTTTCTTTTTCCATCATCCAGCGGATGTTGATCCCTGGTCCCTCTGCCTTTTCTAAAACCAGCTTGAAAAACTGGAAGTTCACAGTTCATGTATTGCTGAAGCCTGGCTTGGAGAATTTTGAGCATTACTTTACTTGCGTGTGATATGAGTGCAATTGTGCAGTAGTTTGAGCACTCTTTGGCATTGCCTTTCTTTGGGATTGGAATGAAAACTGACCTTTTCCAGTCCTGTGGCCACTGCTGAGTTTTCCAAATTTGCTGGTATATTGAGTGCAGCACTTTCACAGCATCATCCTTCAGGATTTGAAATAGCTCAACTGGCATTCCATCACCTCCACTAGCTTTGTTCATAGTGATGCTTTCTAAGGCCCACTTGACTTCACATTCCAGGATGTCTGGCTTTAGGTCAGTGATCACACCATCGTGATTATCTGGGTCATGAAGATCTTTTTTGTACAGTTCTTCTGTGTATTCTTGACACCTCTTCTTAATACCTTCTGCTTCTGTTAGATCCATACCATTTCTGTCCTTTATCGAGCCCATTTTTGCATGAAATGTTCCCTTGGTATCTCTAATTTTCTTGAAGAAATCTCTATCTTTCCCATTCTGTTGTTTTCCTCTATTTCTTTGCATTGATCGCTGAGGAAGGCTTTCTTATCTCTTCTTGCTATTCTTTGGAACTCTGCATTCAGATGCTTATATCTTTCTTTTTCTCCTTTGCTTTTCATTTCTCTTCTTTTCACAGCTATTTGTAAGGCCTCCTCAGAAAGCCATTTTGCTTTTTGCATTTCTTTTCCATGGGGATGGTCTTGATCCCTGTCTCCTGTACAATGTCATGAACCTCCATCCATAGTTCATCAGGCACTCTATCAGATCTAGGCCCTTAAATCTATTTCTCACTTCCACTGTATAATCATAAGGGATTTTATTTAGGTCATACCTGAATGGTCTAGTGGTTTTCCCTCCTTTCTTCAATTTAAGTCTGAATTTGGCAATAAGGAGTTCATGGTCTGAGCCACAGTCAGCTCCTGGTCTTGTTTTTGCTGACTGTATAGAGCTTCTCCATCTTTGGCTGCAAAGAATATAATCAACCTGATTTCAGTGTTGACCATCTGGTGATGTCCATGTGTAGAGTCTTCTCTTGTGTTGTTGGAAGAGGGTATTTGCTATGACCAGTGCGTTCTCTCGGAAAAACTCTATTATCCTTTGCCCTGTTTCATTCTGTACTCCAAGGCCAAATTTGCCTGTTACTCCAGGTGTTTCTTGACTTCCTGCTTTTGCATTCCAGTCCCCTATAATGAAAACGACATCTTTTTTGGGTGTTAGTTCTAAAAGATCTTATAGGTCTTCATAGAACTGTTCAACTTCAGCTTCTTCAGCATTACTGGTTGGGACATAGGCTTGGATTACTGTGATATTGAACAGTTTTCTTTGGAAACGAACAGAGATTATTCTGTCATTTTTGAGATTGCATCCAACTACTGCATTTTGGACTCTTTTGTTGACCATGATGGTTACTCCATTTCTTCTAAGGGATTCCTGCCTTTGCTATACACACATTGTAACACAATAATATAAATCAACAATGATTTTTGTAAGTCAACATTATAAGTCAACAATGATTTGACTTTTAAAAATGAAAAACAAAATCAAATAATATTTAAGTTTTTATTGAAGTATAGTTGATTTACACTGCAGTGCCATCTCTGCTGTATAGCAAAGTGACTGTTATACACATATAGACATTCTTTATTTAATATTCTTTTGGTTTATAACAGGATATGGATATAGATATCTGTGCTAAACTGTAGAAACTTATTGTTCATCCATCCTATATATAATAATTTACATCTCTTAATCCCACATTCCTACTTCTTCCCTCCCCTACCTGCTTCCTCCTTGGTAAGCACAAGCCTGTTGTCTATGTCTACGAGTCTGTTTCTATTTTATAGATAGGTTCATTTGTGCCATATTCCACATTCCACATATAAGTGATATCATATGGCATTTGTCTTTTTTTCTGATTTACTTCATTTAGTATTAAAACCTCTAGTTGTATCCATGTTGCTGTAACTGGCATTATTTCGTTCTTTTTTATGGCTGAGTAGTATTCCATTGTATGCTGCTGCTGCTAAGTCGCTTCAGTCATGTCCGGCTCTGTGCAACTCCATAGACGGCAGCCCACCAGGCTCCCCAATCCCTGAGATTCTCCAGACAAGAACACTGGAGTGGGTTGCCATTTCCTTCTCCAATGCATGAAAGTGAAAAGTGAAAGTGAAGTTGCTCAGTCATGTCCGACTCTTAGCAACCCCATGGACTGCAGCCTACCAGCCTCCTCTACCCATGGGATTTTCCAGGCAAGAGTATTGGAGTGGGTTACCATTGCCTTCTCCATTCCATTGTATAATAATATTTTAAAATAATATAATTCCTGGGACTTCCGGTTAAGATGGCGAAGGATTAGGACGGGGAATACGCTTTCTCCCCACATTCATCAATGGGACATCTGGGCGCCGGTTCCCACACTCGGTGCTGGCGGGGCGTCGGACACCCAGGCACTCACTGCCTTCTAGGAGGTAGGAAAGATTAGAAGCCAGGAGAGACAAAGAGGGAGGGCGGACCTCTGTCCGGGGGGTCTAAAGGAAGTTCCAAACACAGGAACTCTCCTGCGGAATCGCGCGAACCGGGAAACACGGAGACTATAACGGGGGGAACAGTGGAATTAGACCACACTGCGGGCCCTGCGGCTTCCGCGCGGGCACCGCTGCAAACGCCCGCATCTGCCATTGGGGAGCCGGGGCTGGGCGGAGACGCCTTGGCCGTTCCCCCGGACGCTCCCTGCCCCTCCCCAGGGCGCTCCCCCGGGACTCTCCCCCACTACCTCCCCCCCGCCACTCCCGCCAGGCGTGCCCCCGCCCGCTGTCCGCGCTCCCACGGGGCCACCCCTCCCCTCCCCCACCCGCCCCCCCCATCCCTCCCGACCCCTCCCCCTCTGCGCCTCCACTCTCCCTCTGTGCTGCCCTGGGTGTGGGCCGCTCCAGATTGTGCAGCGCCGACCACACGTGGCGGCCTTGCCCCCCACCTCCCCTCGCCCACAGGCCTATGTCTGGTTTGCGGACAGAACTGCTCTGCCCCTACTCTTTGCTTTCTATTTTCCTTTTTTTTTTTTTTTTTTTTTTTTTTTTTTTTTTTGTTTTTTTTTTTTTTTTGTTGTTGTTTTTTTGTCTTTTTTTTTTTTTTTTTCCTGTCTTCTTTCTCCACTTGTTCTTTTTTTTTTTTTCCTTTTTGTCCTTTGCTTTTTCCCTTTTTCTTTTTTTTGCTGCTTCTTCTCTCTCCTTCCCTCCCTCCTTTTTCCTCCTCCCTCTCTCCTTCCCCCCCTCCCTCTCTCTGCGTCGTTTGATCATTTGGTTTTGACTCTGACCATACTGACGGCTGTCCATCCTTCCCCACTTTCCTCTCCTCCTCCTACTCCCATCCCACACGTTCCCTCACTCTCCCCCCCTGCTCCATCCAGCTCCCCCCCACCTCTCTCTCCTCTCCTCCCTCCCCACAGCTCCACCCACAACCTCGCTTCTCCCTTCTCCCACTTGTCCCCATCTCCCAGACTCAGATCAGTGACCCCAACTTCTTCCCGGTCGCACACAGGAGCCTACCTGACATTGATCGTGACTCTGCTGATCATGATATAGTCTGGAGAAAACATTGGTGCTACTGGTCCTTATCATTGAGATCCACTCTGGGCAACAAGATCAGAGGCAGAGATGCAATAGTAGATGGCAGAATAGTCGAGAGCGATGAATGGGACATCTCGGCCTCAGAACTCTTGATGTCGCCTGGATCAGGGTTGCCCTGTCCTCAGTCCAGAACCCAGAGTCCCATAGTCCCTCCCCCGGACCCGGATCCTAGGATCAGCTGATCTTTCCTCTCCGGGAGCCTTGCCCAGATCCTCTCCTGCCCTTCCGCTGAGTTCGCACCACCGCTCTCACGCCTCGCGGCCGACGTCACGGATCTTTCCCTTGTTGGTTGATCACCAGAAGAGACTGGCTGATGATCGACCCCTCCATGATGACTGCCTCCACCCCCTGAGGCTGTGACAGAACTCCAGGGACGCCACTCTCACCCACTCACCCGACCTCCCTCGTACCTCAGACCCCCCCTCCCTCCCCACGCCTTCTCTCTCTCTGGCGGACCTCTTCACTGCTCACTACTCCCCTAACCGTCCCTAGAGGGGGAAGCAACCAGCTTCCTCGGTCTTTTGGGGTACTGCAAAAATATCCCATGTTTGTTTCAACCCACCCAAACCAAAAAAGCTGAGATGTATAGAAATATCTAGGAACAAAGAAGAAAAGCAGGGGCTGCCAGTAGCAGCCACACAGCAGGCGCAATCATGGTCCACAGTGACCTGCTCTCCAGCAGATTTCACCACAGTTACCCTGGATATTACACAAGTTTTCACCCTGGACTCTGTGCCACCCCTTGACCCAGCACTCCAGAGTGCCCCCACCAGCAGGTAAAAGTCTTCCCTTACTGAAGTCAGCCCACAAAGTCTGGAAGAGGGTCTCTTCTTCAAATGCACAGACATCTGCACAAGGCTACAAGGATCACAAAGAATCAGGGAAACATGACTCTACCAAAAGATTACAGTAAACCTCTCATAACTGGCCCTGAAGAAATGAAGATGCTAGAACTGCCCAACAAATAGTTCAAAATAATAGATCTAAAAGATGTTCACATTGCTACAAGAGAACACAGATAATTTAATGATATCAGAAAAACAGTACAAGAACAAAATGAAAAGTTCAAAAAAGAGAGAAAAAAAAAACAAACAAATATTGGAGGTAGAGAACAGAATGATTGAACAAACTAATTTGATAGACAATTCCAGCAGCAGACTTAATCAAGCAGAAGAAAGAATAAATGAGCCTGAAGATGGATAAATTGAAATTATCCAGAGAAGTAGAAAGAAAATTAGGCTTTAAGCTCTGAATCAGCCTCACTCATCAGTGGGCAGACAACAGCCCCAGAACAACTGTAGCCACCCACACCCAACCAGCCCACTCACAAGCAGACCCTGGGAGTGGCTGAACCCCAGTCTCACACAACAGTGTGTGAACATCAGCCCCAGTACAACCACAGCCTTGTAGCCTGTGGGCCCAACTCACCCACCAGCAGACCAACACAAGTTTTGGGAACCCTAGACCTTGCAGCCAAATGTATCAGGAACTGGCCCCACCCACCAGTGATTTGATACCAGCTCTGGGACCTCTTGACCCTGAAGCCAGACACCAGGAGATGGCTCGGCCTGCCAGTGGGCTTGCACAAGCACCAGGACCTGGTGGACAGGCACCAGCCCTGGGATCTCCTGAACCCAACCCCACCGACTGATGAGCCAGGTAATGACAGGGCCCCCTGGGGTTCTTCGCCAGCTGCCTTGTGACCCAAATCATTAACAAGTAGCCAGCAATCTCTGCACAAGGCAGAGCCTAACAACCAACCAGACCAGGGGCCAGCCAACCCTACCAGATTGCCCAAAGTAGTCACCCACCACAACAACAAAAGGACCCATGCGGTCCACTTAAGGGGAACTCTGAAAGCATATACCTCTGGTGACAAGAAGAAAATATGCTGCTGGGATACACAGGACATCTTCTACAAAAAGCCATTTCTCCAAGTCAGGGAAATATAACCAGATATAATACATGAAAACAGATATTAATACATGAAATCAAAAATGGTAAATTAGGCAAAAATGAGACAATAGCAGAATATTAACAAATTAAGAAACAAAATAAAATCCCAGAGGAAGAAGATCTAAGTGAAGTGGAGATAGGTAATCTACCCAAGACAGGGCTCAAAGCAGTGATCATTATCAAAGCGGGGCTTCACTGGTGGCCCAGTGGTTAAGAATCTGCCTTCTAGTGCAGAGGATGTAGATTCTATCCCTAGTTGGGGAACTAAAATCCCATATGCTGTGGGGCAACTAAGTTTGTGCACTGCAACTAGAAAGCTTGCGTGCCACAACTAGAGAAGCCTGCTTACCACAATGAGAAGCCCACAAGCCACAACTAGAGAAAGTCTTTGGGCTGCAACAAAGAGCCTGTGTGCCACAACAGAGACCCAGCACAGTCAAAAAAAAATGATTTTTTTAAGGAAAATAGACATTGGAGTGGAGCGGGCAATGGCACCCCTCTCCAGTACTCTTGCCTGGAAAATCCCATGGGCGGAGGAAGCTGGTAGGCTGCAGTCCATGGGGTCATTAAGAGTCGGACATGACTGAGGGACTTCACTTTCACTTTTCACTTTCATGCATTGAAGAAGGAACTGGCAACCCACTCCAGTGTTTTTGCCTGTGAATCCCAGGGATGGGAGAGCCTGGTGGGCTGCCATCTATGTGGTTACACAGAGTCGGACACGACTGAAGCGACTTAGCAGCCACAGCAGCAGCAGCAGCAGCAGACATTGGAGACCATCTGGAGCATTGTGTATTATTAAAGGTTTGGCGACAAATTTTCAAGAAGCCTGACCCAGATTGTCAGGAAAAATTGTCTCATCAGATGTCATCTGCTTCGATTCCAGGAAATCTTTATTTTTAGGTTAACAGATGATATAGAGGTCCAGTCAAGGTTCAATCCTTTCTTTAAGTGTATCACATGAATCCAGGAGTCTATTCCTTGGGATTCGGTGACACAGGTGTTGCTTAGCAGTACCTGATAGGGACCTCTCCAATAAGGTTGAAAGGAGTTATTCTGAAGCTATCTTTTGCAAAAGATGAAATCTCCAGTTTCCAACTTGTGATACTTAAGGTCTTCATCTCCTGAGAGTCCACTATGAAAAGCCTGCTCTACCAAAACATGGTTATTTTTCATAGAAACATTTAGGCCTTTGCAATACTGGAATATCTCTCCTTTTATCGGTTGTGGGTCCAAATAAGTAGGAGCAAACTGTGTTAGGTGTCCTGTACTATCTCAAAGGATGGAAGTTTACGAGTTTCAAAAGAGGCAGATGCAAGTTATCAAACCACCAACGTCAATGCTTTTGGCCAACGTTTTTGGAGAGTCTACAAATTTTGCCAAATGAGTTTTAATAATGCAGTTGGTGCATTCAACTAAGCCAGCCAACTGAAGATGGTAATCACAGGAAAGGTGTTGTAAAACTGGCCAAACAGTGCAAACTTGCCAAAGTATCTGGCCAGTAAAATGGGTTCCTTGATCACTACGTAGTTTGAGAGGAGTTCCCCAGGTAGGGATAATGTTTTCCAAATGGAATTTAGTCCCAGAAGAGGCAGAAGCCTGCTTGTAAAAGAAGGCTTCAGTCCAGTGTGAAAACATACAGATAATGACTAAAACATATTTATATCCACTAGACATGGGAAGTTGTAAGAAATCCATCTGCCAGACCTCGATGCTCCGTTAGGCAGTTTAAAATGTCAGAGAGTAGGCCAAGCCAAGTGGGTACCCAATTCTACCCACCAGCAGGCTGTCACAAGCCCCAGGACACACTTGGTCCCAGCCCCACCTACCAGCCTGCCCACAGTCGTCACCTTGTCACAACAGAAAGGTCCATGCAGCCCACATAGGGACAGTCTTAGAGAATACAGCTCTGATGACCAGAGGAGAGTGTACTGCTGGGCCCCACGGGCATCTCCTCCATAAGGCCACTTCTCCAAGATTGGGAAATGTAGCCAACCTACCTATTAATAATCCATAGAAATAAAAACAGAGAATTAGTCAAAATGAGGATGCAGAGGAAGATATTTCAAATGAAAAAATAAGACAAAACCCCAGAAGAACTAAGCAAAGTGGAGACAAGCAATCTACCCAGTAAAGAATTCAAGATAATGATCATAAATATGCTCAGCAAACTTGTAACAAGAATGGATGAACACAGTGAGAAGTTTAACAAAGAGTTAGAAAATATACAGAAGAACCAAACAGAGCTGAAGGGTACAATAATTAAGTTTAAAATACACTAGAAGGAGTCAATAGTAGATAATACAGACAAATGAATCAGTGAATTTGAAGAGAATAGTAGAAATCACCAAAACTGAACAGAAAATATATTTACTGTCAACATAAATGCGGGCAACTTTGTCCTGGGCTAAAGTGCAAGCCTATGTAAGAGCGTATAACTCAGACAGTTGGGCCAGAGTTGCCGTCAGGTAAAGATACTATCTTAGCATCAAAAGAAGTTGCAGTAACATACTTAGCACAGTATTTGCATCATCACCTTTTAAGTAAGAGCCATCAGTGAACCATAAGAAGTCAGTGTTACCTAAAGATATTTCCTGTAGATCATCACAGGAGTCAGAAGATGATCTGTCAGCGTGGAGAAATTGTGATGGACTTTGTTGGTAAGGAAGGGAAAAGAGCCAAAGGGGATGAAAGCATATAAAACTTCCAGTTGAAAATACATAAGTTACGGCGATATATTATACAGCATGCCAATTCTATTAACACTATATTGCACAGTGAAAGTTGCTAAAAGAGTAAACCTTTAACGTTCTCATGACAAGAAAAGCAAATGCTGTAACTGTATGGGGATGGATGTTAACCAGATGTATCGTGGTGATCATGTCACAATATAAACAAATATGAAATCATTACATTGTACACCTAAAACTAATCTAATGTATAATATATACATTATAATGTATAATCTAAGGTATAATGTCAATTATATCTCAATTTTTAAAAAAGAATAACAAGTATAAAATGAGTTCTGCTGAAATATGGACATGGAGGTATTTTTAATCCTTCCCTGAGAATCATTTAAATTTATATAATTTTTATTAAAATAATATCAAAAATGAGTAGCAAGGTTAAGATTACCACAATATAAAAGAGTAACGTGAAGGGCAGTTAACAAAAAGACTTCATAAGAGTTGAGGTGACTGACTGAGAAATGTTGAGTGTGGTGAGAGTTCAGGAAGGATTCTACTGACATGTACAAATGCTATTTTTAAAATGGATAATCAACAGGGACCTATTGTACACCACAGAAACTCTGCTCGATATCCTGTAATAACCTAAATGGGAAAATAATTTGAAAAAGAATAGATGCATTTATATGTATAAGTGAATCATTTTGTTGTACACCTGAAACTAACATAGCATTGTTAATTAACACTGCTACTGCTAAGTCACTTCAGTCGTGTCCAACTCTGTGTGACCCCAGAGACGGCAGCCCACCTGGCTCCCCTGTCCCTGGGATTCTCCAGGCAAGAACACTGGAGTGGGTTGCCATTTCCATCTCCAAAGCATGAAAGTGAAAAATGAAAGTGAAGTCGCTCAGTCATGTCCCACTCTTCGCGACCCCATGGACTGCAGCCTACCAGGCTCCTCCGCCCATGGGATTTTCCAGGCAAGAGTACTGGAGTGGGGTGCAACTACTCCAATATAAAAGTTAAAAAAAAATTTTACCTTCAGTGAGAATGGATTTTAGTAATACATGAGCATTAGGAAAAACAGGGTATAGGATAAAAACGTTATTTATTGCTTAGGCCAGGACAAACCTCCACCCTTGATCCTTAAATTTTCTTACTGGTAAAATAGGAGTGTTATAGGGGCTAGTGCAAGGAATAATGAGGCCTTGAGCCTTGTAACAGCAGCAGCAGAGCCTTGTAATCTTCTATTATGAACTTTATGCCTTGAAGGCTTTCTTTAATGACAGGGAATTGATTAATTCTGGGAAGAGGTTTTGAGAGATCTATTTGAATTTTGACGGGAGATGCACTGTAAATTTTGCCAACATCATTTGGAGACTTTACCTATAAGGATGGTAGTTGATTCAATAGAGACAAATGATGGATGTTTCCAGAATCAGCTCCAGTACTATCAGAAATAGAACAAGTAAAAGGTGTCAAAATATCTTTTAATTCACCTAATGGTTTACTTTGATGACTACTGTCAAATTCTAGAATTATTTCCTCCTTTTAGGAGAAAGAAATTCTGATGTAATACTTCTAAGAAGTCTCAAATACAGACTGAATATCGGAATGGACAGGGGCAGAGTTCCTAATGAAAAAAAAGGTGTGTCTCTCTCAAAGGGTCTAAACCAAGGTCTAAACCTATTCAGTTCAGAGACAGGCCTTCTTGAGGTTCATTAAAGATCTCCACTATTTGAACTGTTTTAGTTCTCTGAGGCAGTGGCTGCTTTACAGTAGTGAGATTGAGCATCAAGAATGTGGCTACAGTGTCAGTGAGGACTGTAAGAAAATCATCCCCAATCTTGAGAAATGTTTCTCAAAGCTGATTAAGAAGGAGAGTTGGAAAGAGCACCTGTAGTTCCTTGGAGCCCCATCCGTAAGAATTGGGAGGAAGTTGGAAAGTGCTTAAATTTGGAACAGTCTCTTTCCCAATATCCTGGATCTTTGCAAAAATAGCAGAAAATAGGAGGGTTTTTATTTCATTTAGGAGCCTTCATTTTCCAGAGTTGAAGATTGAGAATTTTGGCAATCTTCCTTAGAGACAACTCATCTAGAGAGTGTAAGAGAGCTGCTTTACCAGCTCTCTGGTAAAGCAGAGAGTGGACATAGTTTCTGATTCCATCCTGGTCCTTTTTACTAAGAGGGGAAGCTCCTGGTTTACCCCTTAATAAATATAGAATTAAAAACTACCTTGGAAGAAAGACCAGAATTTTCCTTAAAAACAATCTGAAGTTGATTAAAGTAGTGATGAACATGTTCATCAGGTTTTTGTGTGGAAGCCTGAATTTGGTTCCAATCAACAAGCTTTGGAAAAACCCTGGGCTCAAGGCCTCAGACAAGAGCTGTCTGCATTGAAAAATAAACAAATGGAATCTGCGTGTGTGCATGCTGACATTTCAGTTGTGTCTGACTCTTTTCCACTCTGTGGACTGTAGCTCACCAGGCTCCTCTGTCCATGGGATTCTCCAGGCAAGAATACTGGAGTGGGTTGCCATGCCCTCATCCAAAGGATCTTCCCCACCCAGGGATCAACCCTGCATCTCTCCTGCAATGGCAGATGGGTTTTTTTTTTTACCACTAGCTCCACCTGGGAAGCCCCAAATAGAACCTAATTAGACTTAAAAAATTTGCACAGCAAAGAAAACATGAACAAAATGAAAAGACAACCTACTAAATGGGAGAAAATATTTCTTGATTATATGACCACTAAGAAATTAACATCCAAAGTATGTAAACAGTTCATACAACTTAACATCAAAAAAAGCCCAACCTGATTAAAAAATGAGGAAATCTGAATAGACAATAAGCATACAGATGACCAGCAAACACATGAGAAGATGGTCAACATTATTAATCATCAGAGAAAGACAAATTAAACCGCAGTGAGATATTACCTCACACCCGACAGAATGGCTGTTATCAACAAAGACGCAAGTAACAAATACTGGCAAGGATATGGAAAAAAGAGAACTCTTGTGCACTGATGATGGAAATACAAATCAGTGTAGCCACTGTGGAAAACAGAACAAACTAGTGGTTATCAGTTGGGAGAGGAGTATATGCCTGCTCAGTCACTCAGTCGTGTCTGACTCTTTGTGACCCTATGGATTGTAGCCTGCCAGGCTCCTCTGTCCATGGAATTCTACAGGCAAGAATACTGGAGTGGGTTGTCATTTCCTCCTCCTTGCATCAGGGGATCTTCCTGACGCAAGGATGGAACCTGCATCTCCTGCATTGCAGACAGATTCTTAGCCACTGAGCCACAGACTGAGGAAGCCCAGAGGGGAATATTTGTTAATGTTGTTCAGTTGCTAAGCAAGTCTGACTCTGCTGCCCCATGAACTGCAGCACGCCAGGCTTCCTTGTCCTTCACTATCACCTGGAGTTTGCTCAAATTCATGTCCACTGGGTTGGTGCTATCTAACCATCTCATCCTTTGTCACTTCCTTCTCCTACATTCAATCTTTCCCAACACCAGAGTCTTTTCCAATGAGTTGGCTCTTTGCATCAGGTGGCCAAAGTATTGGAGCTTCAGCTTCAGCATCAGTCTTTTCAATGAATATTTCAGGGTTAATTTCCTTTAGGATTGACTGGTTTGTCCTCCTTGCAGTCCAGGGGACTCTCAAAAGTCTTCTCCAGTGCGAGAAGAAGAGGGTGGGATGATGTGAGAGAATAGCATTGAAACATATGCATTGCGACATGTGAAACAGATAACCAATGTGAGTTTGATGTATGATGCAGAACACACAAAGCCGGTACTCTGTGACAACCTGGAGGGATAAGGTGCAGAGGTGGGAGGGAGGTGATACATGTATACCTATGGCCGGTTCATACTGATGTATGGCAAAACCCATCACAATATTGTAAAGTAATTATCCTCCAATTAAAATAAAATAAAAACATTTTTTAAAAAAGAGTCTCCTCCAGCACCACAATTCAAAAGCATCAATTTTTGGTGCTCAGCCTTCTTTATGGTCCAACTCTCATATCCGTACATGACTACTGGAAAAATCATAGCTTTGACTATAAGGATCTTTGTCAGCAAAGTGACGTCTCTGTTTTTTAATACACTCTCTAGGTTTGTCATAGCTTTCCTTCCAAGAAGCAAGTGTCTTTCAATTTCATGGCTGCGGTTACAACCCACAGTGATTTTGGAATCCAAGGGAATAAAATCTTTCACTGCTTCCACTTTTTCCCCCTTCTAATTGCCATGAAATGATAGAACCAGATGCCATAATCTTAGTTTTTTGAATGTTGAGTTTTAAGCCAGCCTTTTTACTCTCATCTTTCACTCTAATCAAGAGGTTCTTTGGTTCTTTAGAAAGGAATATATCCAATATTTTATAATAACTATAAATGGACTATAACCTTTAAAAATTGTGAATTTAAAAAATTTTGCTATGGGGCTTCCCTGGTGGCTCAGAGGGTAACAAGTGTCTGCCTACAATGCGGGAGACCCGGGTTCGATCCCTGGGTCAGGAAGATCCCCTAGAGAAGGCAATGGCCACCCACTCCAGTACTCTTGCCTGGAAAACCCCTTTGCCATGAAATGATGGAACCAGATGCCATAATCTTAGTTTTTTGAATGTTGAGTTTTAAGCCAGCCTTTTCACTCTCATCCCTCACTCTAATCAAGAGGTTCTTTAGTTCTTTAGAAAGGAATATAGCCAATATTTTATAATAACTATAAATGGACTATAGCCTTTAAAAATTGTGAATTTAAAAAATTTTGCTATACTGTAACTTGTATCAACTATATTATACATCAACTATATCTCAATAAAAAAATAAATTTATAAAAAATAAACTGTCTGCATTTTAAGGACCAAAGTAAGGTGGTCACCAGGCCTATACTAGAACTATGCGGTCACTAAGGGTCATGGAGCACATACACAGACACACGCGCACACACACACACAACTTGAATCAGGAAAGACCCCCTTCCTCCTATAATGTCCCTCCAACACCCTCTACTGGCCTCTACTGGCAATGCATAATTTAAGAAATTGTTGAACTGCTGCTGCTACTGCTAAGTCGCTTCAGTTGTGTCCGACTCTGTGCGACCCCATAGACGGAAGCTCACCAGGCTCCCCCGTCCCTGGGATTCTCCAGGCAAGAATACTGGAGTGGGTTGCCATTTCCTTCTCCAATGCATGCAAGTGAAAAGTGAAAGTGAAGTCGCTCAGTCGTGTCCAACTCTTAGCTACCCCATGGACTGGAGCCTACCAGGATCCTCCGTCCATGGGATTTTCCAGGCAAAAGTACTGGGGTGGGGTGCCATTGCCTTCCCCGAATTGTTGAACAGTCCAGTCCAAAGTCACAGAGCAGTTACTGAAGAATGAATTTGGAGTTCAAAGGCAATAAAGTGGTAGTTGGCACAGACAAAGTATTGTTCCAATACCAGTTAGTGAATAATCATTCTTTTCTAAGTTATTTAAAACATTATCCTTACATTTTCATATATTCATGGTTTTGTTCAGGGATTCTGTATCCTACAAAGCTATTTGCAAATCTCTGTATTAGTACTGCACAATTATTTTGTTTTTTTCTCTCCTGCTTCCCACTTTGGACAGTATTTTTCTAACAGTTCCAATGCCACCTTCTCCCTGTTGCGTGCCTTTATTACAGATTCCTGGATCACAGAATAAACTTTCCAGAGTCTCAGGTCTTTACTGGCCTATATGGTCTTTTCTTCTATTTTCCCAGGAAGGAGAGGCTTAGGAAACAAGGTCAAACTGGCAAGAACAAGATGAAGCCAGAACATGATATTCTGTACCCCACACTTCTAGCCAGCACTACCTATGTATGACCTTTGGAGAAATCTTTGTTTTTTTCCAGCTGCTCTGGGTCTTCGTTGCACCTTGCAAGCTTCTCTACTTGCTGAGCACAGGTCCTAGAGCACTGGCTAATAGTTGTAGCATACAGGTATAGTTGCCACAAGGCAGGTGGGATCTTAGTATGCTGCTGCTGCTGCTGCTAAGTCGCCTCAGTCGTGTCCGACTCTGTGCGACCCCATAGATGGCAGCCTACCAGGCTCCCCCATCCCTGGGATTCTCCAGGCAAGAACACTGGAGTAAAAACTGGGTTGCCATTTCCTTCTCCAATGCGTAAAAGTGAAAATTGAAAGTGAAGTCGCTCAGTCGTATCCGACTCCCAGGGACCCTGTGGACTGCAGCCCACCAGGGTCTTCCGTCCATGGGATTTTCCAGACAAGAGTACTGGGGTGGGGTGCCACTGCCTTCCCTGCGTAGTATGCTGACCAAGGATTAAACCCAAGTTTCCTGCATTAGAAGACAGGTTCTTAACCTCTGGACCACCAGGGAAGTCTCAGTACCACATGGATTTATCACTATAGAAAAACAAGTTTTGACACTTGTTGAGGCAAATTTCCCCTCATTGTTGCCTTTCAATTATTTTTGTAATATTTCCAAGCATTTTTTTCCAGGTGTTCTTTATTATCAACTTGCCAAATCCAGCTGGTTTACGTTAAATTCACTTGTTAACATGGATAGATTTACAATATCAGCCTTCCTAAGTACTTAAAAATAAAATTCCTTTTAAAAAAAAGTAGCCACTGTGGAAAACAGTATGGCTTAAAAAATTAAACAAAATTACCATATGATCCAGCAATTCCACTTCTAGGTATGTAGCCAAAAGAACTGAAATTCAGGGCTCAAACAGCTATTTGAAAATTCATGTTCATAGCAACAAAGCAACCTAAATATTTACAGGTGAATGAAAGGATAAATAAATGTGATATACATATACAATTGAATATATTCAATCTTTAAGAAGGGATGAAACTCTGATATATGCTATAACATGGATAAACTTCAAAGACACTGTGTTTAAATGAAATGAGCCAGTCACAAAAGGACAAAAATCATATGACTCTACTTACATGAAGTACCTAAAATATGCAAATTCATAGGGACAGAAAGTAGAAAAGTGGTTACCAGGGTCTGGAGGAAGGGGAAATGGGAAGTTCATACTTAATGGGTACAGAGTTTCAAGTGGGAAAAATGAAAAAGTTCTGGCAACAAATGGTGGTAATGGTTGCACAACAATATGAATGCAAAAGTTATGACCAACCTAGACAGCATATTCAAAAGCAGAGACATCACTTTGCCAACAAAGGTTCGTCTAGTCAAAGCTATGGTTTTTCCTGTGGTCATGTATGGATGTGAGAGCTGGACTGTGAAGAAGGCTGAGCACCGAATAATTGATGCTTTTGAACTGTGGTGTTGGAGAAGACTCTTGAGAGTCCCTTGGACTGCAAGGAGATCCAACCAGTCCATCCTAAAGGAGATCAGTCCTGAGTGTTCATTGGAAGGACTGATGCTGAAGCTGAAACTCCAATACTTTAGCCACCTCATGTGAAGAGTTGACTCATTGGAAAAGACCCTGTTGCTGGGAAAAATTGAGGACATGAGGAGAAGGGGACAACAGAGGATGAGATGGTTGGATGGCATCACCAACTCAATGTACATGGGTTTGTGTGGACTCCGGGAGTTGGTGATAGACAGGGAGGCCTGGCGTGATGCGATTCATGGGGTCACAAAGATTTGGACACGACTGAACAACTGAACTGAACTGAATGCTACTGAACTGTACATTTTCAGTGATTCAAATGGTAGACCTTATGTTATATCTATTTTACTACAATAATAATAAAATGTGCACATTTTGTTTTATTAATTATAAAATGATACACATGCAATATGAAAATATAGAAAACATGAAAAAAGTTATCCATAGTCCTATCAATTAGAGATGGTATTTAAATTACTGATGTGTTTCCTTCTAGTTTTTAAATAATGTTTATACATACATGGTTGAGATTATGCTTACTATACAGCTTTGTATCCTACCTTTTTAACTGAAGCACTTTCCTTTTGAATTAAACTTCTTCAAAATATCATTATAAGGAGTTCCAAAATGGTGGAGCGAAGGAGTAGGCAGTCATGGAGTGCATCTCTCTCCACAGATGCATTAGGAATCTATCTACAGACACAAAGTTCTCACAGAACACTGGCTGAATACTAGCCAGGGTCCTTGACCACCGGAAAGGGCCATATGGATCCATACATAACTGGGTAGGACGAAAGAAAGAAGGGAGTAGAAGAGCAAGCAGGACGGAACCTGAACTCCAGGGTGGAGGAGCTGAAGCAGAGAATGGATTATTGCATCTGGGGAAATCAGCTGGGACAGAAGGAAAGCATTTGAGGCTACTGGAGGAGGATGAAGCAGCTGATCTGTGACAGTCTGGATAGAGTAAGAACCACACAGACAATCTGTACCCCACAAAATGTACATACCCTGGGCACATGTATACTGGTGTGCACAGGGGCGAAACTAGAGTATGGGGATTGGAGAGCAAGCCTGGGGCAAGGACTGTTGTTGGCTGTAAGATGATCCGAGGAAACGAGATGGAGGAAATCTGCCACAAGAAATGCCTTTGGAGAAAAACCAAACTGTCATGAAATCGGGGCACTACTAGTGAGTTATGTGCAAGGGTTGGAGCCCAAGAAGGACTAGCCAGAGCTGTCTTTTGTGTGCCTGCTGCCAGAGGCTAAAAAAGGCTCCTTGTACAGCCACATCTCTTGCACCATGGTCACCAGCTTCCCTGCACACCTGGCACCATTGGGCCCCCCACGATTCAAGCAGCCATGCCACCTCCATGCCCTATCCTCACTGGGGCAGATCCAAATCCTTCAGGGCGGCCTCAGGAGCAGACTCTTGTGGGTGGCCAACATTCAGAGGTGGGGCTAAAACCACAACAGAGTTCCAGCAGTGGAGTAGATAAGGAAGAGGATTGAAAAGTTTTCCATCAACTGCACAAATTGAAGATTAAATCCACATGACTAACTAGGTAGGCTCTGTGTCTATGGAAAATGTGAGAGGACATTGAGTGTTCCCACAGAGAAAACACTCTAGCTCTGGCAGCTGTGGACATTGGAGGCAAGCACACACAACAGTAGGGCCAGATTAATGTCCAAGCTGTCCCCAGAGGTCCCACAGTAGATCCAGAGACCAGCTCTCCCCAGCATTGGAAGGGCTCCAAGCAAGGCAGAGGTGGGCTGTGGCTCATGGTGGGGGCAAGGACACTGACAGTTGGAACTCTAAGAAAACATTTATTATTATTATTATTATTATTATTATGTTTTGATTCATGCTGTTATTGATTCTGGGTTTTTTCCCCCTGTTGTGGTGGTTACTTTTATTACTATTATTATTTCTGTTTAAGTTTACAGGATTTTTTCATCATACTTTTTATTATTTTATGTATTTCTACTTTTACTTTGGCTTTCTGCTGTTCTGTGTTTTTGTTATTGTTGTTGTTTTGGTTATTTTTGTTGTTGTAGTTGTTTAATACATATAGATCTTTTGTATATATATAATTCTATTTTAACTTTGCCCTTCTGCTATTCTTTCTTTTTTAAATCATTTTTGTCTGTTTTGTTTTCTTGGCTTTATTTCTCAGTTGGCGTTCTGCTTTGGTTTTGTTTTCCATTTGTGTTTTAGTTAGTTTTCTTTTTAATTGGCCCATTTCATTTTTGGTTTCTCTTTTTCATCTGGTTGCTCTCTTGTACTTTGTTTTCTTTGGGTTCAGTTTTGGTTCTTGTGTGTGTGTGTGTGTTCCTTTGTCTTTGTTTCTGTTTATTTCTATTTGTTTCCTTTTTCTTTTACCATTTGCCTGGGTTTCATTTTTTCTTTTTTTTTTTTTTTGTGTGTGTATTTGCTTTTTTGTATTTTTAAATCTCCTTTATTACCATGACAAACAGCTTGTGGTGTCTTGGTTTGGTTACCAAAAGTCGGGCCTGAGCCTCTGGGGTGGGAGCACCAAGTCCAGGACGCTAGGCCACAAAAGATTCCTGGCCCCAGAGAATATTAATCAGTGAGAACTCCCACAAAGGCCTCCTTCCAAATCCAAGACCTGGTTCCAATAAACTGCCTGTAGCACCCAGCGCTGAATGCCTTACCCAAACAATAAACAAGACAGGAACACAAACCCAGCAATCAGCAGACGAATTGGCTAAAGTCATACTAAACCCACAAACACCCCAAACACATCACTGACATGGCCCTGACATGTCACATGACATCACCTGACATGGAGGAAAAAAGTTACCTCCATCTACCAGGACACAGATGCAAATCCCCACCACCATGAAGCCTACACAAGCCCCTGGACCAACCTCACCCACCAGGGACAGAGACCAGAAGCAAGAACTACAACTCTGTAGCCTGAGGACAGGAGACATCAAACACAGTAAATTAAACAAAATGTAAAGACAGAGAAATATCATACAGGTGAAGGATCAAGGTAAAAACCCATAAGACCAAATAAATGGAGAGGAAATAGGCAAACTACCTGAAAAGAAATATAGAACAGTACTAGTAAAGATCCAAAATCTTGAAGATAGATTGGAGAAGACAAAATAAACATCTAAAAAGGATCTAGAAGAAATGAAAAATAAACAAACAGTGATGAACAACATAATTACTGAAAGTAAAAAATACTTTATAAGGAATAAATAGCAGAATAACTGAGGTAGAAGAACAGATAAAAGAGTTGGAAGATAGAATGGTGGAAATAAATGCTGAAGAACTAAATAAAGAAAAAAGAATGTATAGAATTGAGGACAGTCTCAGAGACCTCTGGGACAATATTAAATGCACCAACATTCTAACTATAAGGGTCCCAGAAAAAGAAGAGAAAGAGAAAGGGTCTGATAAAATATTTGGAGAGATTATAATCAAAAACTTCCCTAACATGGAAAAGGAAACAATCAATTAAGTCCAGGAAGCACAAAGTTCCATACAGGATAAACCCAAGGAGAAACATGCCAAGACACATATTAATCAACCTAACAAAAATTAAGCACAAAGAAAAATATTAAAAGCAGCAAGGGAAAAAGGACAAATAATATACAAGGGAACCTCCATAAGGTTAACAGCTGATCTTTCAGCAGAAACTCTGCAAGCCGAAGGGAGAGGCAGGATATATTCAAAGTAATGCAAGGGGGAAACCTGCAACCAAGATTACTCTACCCAGCAAGGATCTCATTCAGATTTGGAGAACTCAAAAGCTTTACAGACAAGCAAAAGTTAAGAGAACTCAGCATCACCAAACCAGCTTTACAACAAATGCTAAAGGAAGTTCTCTAGGCAGAAAAAACAAGAGAAGAAAAAGATCTACAAAAACAAATTGCAAAAAAGTTAAGAAAATATTAATAGGAGCATATATATCAATAATTACTTTAAGTATAAATGGATTAAATGCACCAACCAAAAGACACAGATTGGCTGAGTGGATACAAAAATAAAACCTGTATATATACTGTCCACAAGAGACCCACTTCAGGGGTTTCCCTGGTGGCTCAGTGGTTAAGAATCCACCTTGCAATGAAGTGGAGGTGAGTTTGATCCCCAGTCAGGGAACTAAAATCCCACATGCCACAGAGCAATTAAGCCCATGTGCTATAACTACTGAGCTCATGTGCTCCAGAGCCCATGCACCACAACTAAAGACTCCATGTGTTGCGATGAAAGATCCCACATTACACAACAAAGGTCTTGCATGCTGAAACTAAGAGCCAACACAGTCAAATAAATAAGTATTTTAAAAAGAGAGAGAGACCCACTTCAGACCTAAGGACACATATAGACTGAAAGTGAGGGGATGGAAAAAGATATTCCATACAAATGGAAATCAAAAGAAAATTGGAATAGCAATACTCATATCAGAAAAAATAGATTTTAAAATAAAGACAATTACAAGAGACTTGAGAGTCCCCTGGACAGCAAGGAGAACAAACCAGTCAATCTTAAAGAACATCAAACCTGAATATTCATTGGAAGGACTTATACCAAAGCTGAAGCTCCAGTACTTTAGCCACCTGATGCCAAGAGCGAACTCATTGGAAAAGACCTTAATGCTGGGAAAGACTGAGGGCAGGAGGAGAAGGGGACAACAGAGGATGAGATGGTTGGATGGCAAACTCAATGGAGATGAGTTTGAGCAAATTCTGGGAGATAGTGAAGGACAAGGAAGCCTGGTGTGCTATAGTCCATGGAATCACAAGAGAAACAACTGTGTGACTGAACAACAACAACAAGAAACAATGAAGGACACTACATAATGATCAAGGGATCAATCTAAGCATGTGTGTGTGTGCTTAATTGCTCAGTCATATCTAACTCTTTGCAACCCCATGGATTGCAGCCCACCAGGATTCTCTGTCCCTGGGGAATATCCCTGATTGCCATATCCTCCTCCAAGTTATCTTCCCAACCCAGGGGTCAAACCCAGGTCTCCCATACTGCAGGCAATTCTCTACCAACTGACCCACCAGGGAAGCCCCAATTTAAGAATAAGATGTAACAATTACAAATATTTATGTACCCAACACAAAAGCACCTCAACATATAAGACAAATGCTGCTGCTGCTGCTGCTGCTGAAGTCGCTTCAGTCTTGTCCGACTCTGTGCAACCCCAGAGATGGCAGCCCACCAGGCTCCCCTGTCCCTGGGATTCTCCAGGCAAGAATACTGGAGTGGGTTGCCATTTCCTTCTCCAATGCATGAAAGTGAAAAGTGAAAGTGAAGTCGCTCAGTCGTGTCCGACTCTTAGCGACCCCATGGACTGGAGCCCACCAGGCAAATGTTAACATATATAAAAGGGGAAATCAACAGTAACACAATAATAGTGTGGGACTTTACCACCCCACTTACACCAATGGACAGATTATCCAACTAGAAAATTAATAAGGAAATGCAAGCCTTAAATCACACATTAGACCAGATGAACCTAATTGATATTTATAGGACATTCCACTGAAAAGCAGCAGAATGCACTTTTTTTTTTCAAGTGCACATGGAACATTATCAAGGATAAATCACATCTTGGGTCACAAATCAAGCCTCAGTAAATTTAAGAAAATTTAAATCACATTAAGCATCTTTTCTGATCACATCACTATGAGATTAGATATCAATTACAGTGGAAAAACTGTAAAAAACTCAAACACATGGAGGCTAAATAATATACTTCTAAATAACCAAGTGATCACTGAAGAAATCAAAGAGAAAAAAAGAAAAAAAATACAAACAAATGACAATGAAAACATGACAATCAAAAACCTATCAGTTCAGTTCAGTTCAGTCACTCATTCGTGTCCGACTCTTTGCAACCCCATGAATCACAGCACAACAGGCCTCCCTGTCCATCACCAACTCCCGGAGTTTACTCAGACTCCCGTCCATCGAGTCAGTAATGCCATCCAACCATCTCATCTTCTGTCGTCCCCTTCTCCTCCTGCCCCCAATCCCTCCCAGCATCAGAGTCTTCTCCAATGAGTCAACTCTTCGCATGAGGTGGCCAAAGGACTGGAGTTTCAGCTTTAGCATCATTCCTTCCAAAGAAATCCCAGGGCTGATCTCCTTCAGAACGCACTGGTTGGATCTCCTTGCAGTCCATGGGACTCTCAAGAGTCTTGTCCAATACCACAGTTCAAAAGCATCAATTCTTCGGTGCTCAGCTCTCTTCATAGTCCAACTCTCATATCCATACATGACCACTGGAAAAACCATAGCCTTGACTAGACAGACCTTTGTTGGCAAACTAATGTCTCTGCCTTTCAATATACTATCTAGGTTGGTCATAAATTTCCTTCCAAGGAAATTTAATTTCATGGCTGCAGTCACCATCTGCAGTCATTTTGGAGCCCCAAAAATAAAGTCTGACACTGTTTCCACTGTTTCCCCATCTACTTCCCATGAAGTGATGGGACTGGATGCCATGATCTTCGTTTTATGAATGTTGAGCTTTAAGCCAACCTCTTCACTCTCCTCTTTCAAATTCATCAAGAGGCTTTTGAGTTCCTCTTCACTTTCTGCCATAAGGGTGGAGTCATCTGCATATCTGAGGTGATTGATACCTCTCCCGGCAATCTTGATTCCAGCTTGTGCTTCTTCCAGCCCAGCGTTTCTCATGATGTACTCTGCATATAAGTTAAATAAGCAGGGTGACAATATACAGCCTTGACCTACTCCTTTTCCTATTTGAAACCAGTATGGCGTTCCATGTCCAGTTCTAACTGTTGCTTCCTGACCTGCATACAAATTTCTCAAGAGGAAGGTCAGGTGGTCTGGTATTCCCATCTCTTTCAGAATTGTCCACAGTTTATTGTGATCCACACAGTCAAAGGCTTTGGCACAGACAATAAAGCAGAAATATATGTTTTTCTGGAACTCTCTTGCTTTTTCCATGATCAAGTGGATTTTGGCAATTTGATCTCTAGTTCCTCTGCTTTTTCTAAAACCAGCTTGAGCATCTGGAAGTTCGCAGTTCACGTACTGTTGAAGCCTGGCTTGGAGAATTTTGAGCATTACTTTACTAGCGTGTGAGATGAGTGCAATTATGTGGTAGTTTGAGCATTTTTAGCATTGCCTTTCTTTGGGATTGGAATGAAAACTGACCTTTTCCAGTCCTGTGGCCACTGCTGAGTTTTCCAAATTTGCTGGCATATTGAGTGCAGCACTTTCACAGCATCATGTTTCAGGATTTGAAAGAGCTCAACTGAAATTCCATCACCTCCACTAGCTTTGTTCGTAGTGATGCTTCCTAAGGCCCATTTGACTTCACATTCCAGCATGTCTGGCTCTAGGTGAGTGATCTTATCAACGTGATTATCTTGGTCATGAAGATCTTTTTTGTACAGTTCTTCTGTGTATTTTTGCCACCTCTTCTTAATATCTTCTGCTTCTGTTAGATCCATACCATTTCTGTCCTTTATCGAGCCCATCTTTGCATGAAATGTTCCCTTGGTATCTCTAATTTTCTTGAAGAGATCTCTAGTCTTTCCCATTCTGTTGTTTTCCTCTATTTCTTTGCATTGATCGCTGAAGAAGGCTTTCTTATCTCTTCTTGCTATTCTTTGGAACTCTGCATTCAGATGTTTATATCTTTCTTTTTCTCCTTTGCTTTTCGCTTCTCTTCTTTTCACAGCTATTTGTAAGGCCTCCCCAGACAGCCATTTTGTTTTGTGCATTTCTTTTCCATGGGGATGGTCTTGGTCCCTGTCTCCTGTCCAATGTCATGAACCTCTGTCCATAGGTCATCAGGCACTCTATCTCTCAGATCTAGTCCCTTAAATCTATTTCTCACTTCCACTGTATAATCATAAGGGATTTGATTTAGGTCATACCTGAATGGTCTAGCGGTTTTCCCTACTTTCTTCAATTTCAGTCTGAATTTGGCAATAAGGAGTTCATGATCTGAGCCACAGTTAGCTCCCGGTTTTGCTTTTGTTGACTGTATAGAGCTTCTCCATCTTTGGCTGCAAAGAATATAATCAATCTGATTTCGGTGTTGACCATCTGGTGATGTCCATGTGTAGAGTCTTCTCTTGTGTTGTTGGAAGAGGGTGTTTGCTGTGACCAGTGCGTTCTCTTGGCAAAACTCTATTAGTCTTTTCCTGCTTCATCCCATATTCCAAGGCCAAATTTGCCTGTTACTCCAGGTGTTTCTTGACTTCCTACTTTTGCATTCCAGTCCCCTATAATGAAAAGGACATCTTTTTTGGGTGTTAGTTCTAAAAGGTCTTGTAGGTCTTCATAGAACTGTTCAACTTCAGCTTCTTCAGCGTTCCTGGTTGGGGGGGGCATAGACTTGGATTACTGTGATATTGAATGGTTTGCCTTGGAAATAAACAGAGATCATTCTGTCACTTTTGAGATTGCATCCAAGTACTGCATTTCAGACTCTTTTGTTGACCATGATGGCTACTCCATTTCTTCTGAGGGATTCCTGCTCGTGGTAGTAGATATAATAGTCATTTGAGTTAAATTCACCCATTCCAGTCCATTTTAGTTCGCTGATTCCTAGAATGTCAACGTTCACTCTTGCCATCTTCTGTTTGACCACTTCCAATTTGCCTTGATTCATAGACCTGACATTCCAGGTTCCTATGCAATATTGCTCTTTACAGCATTGGACCTTGCTTCTATCACCAGTCACATCCCCAACTGGGTATTCTTTTTGCTTTGGCTCCATCCCTTCATTCTTTCTGGAGTTATTTCTCCACTGATCTCCAGTAGCATATTGGGCACCTACCAATCTGGGGAGTTCCTCTTTCAGTATCCTATCATTTTGCCTTTTCATACTGTTCACGGAGTTCTCAAGGCAAGAATACTGAAGTGGTTTGCCATTTCCTTCTCCAGTGAACCACATTCTGTCAGACCTCTCCACCATGACCTGCCCGTCTTGGGTGCCCCCACAGTGCATGGCTTAGTTTCATTGAGTTAGACAAGGCTGTGGCCCTAGTGTGATTAGATTGACTAATTTTCTGTGATTATAGTTTCAGTGTGTCTGCCCTCTTGCAACACCTACTGTCTTACTTGGATTTCTCTTACCTTGGAGGTGGGGTATCTCTTCACAGCTGCTCCAGCAAAGTTCAGCCACTGCTCCTTACCTTGGAAGGGGGGTATCTCCTCACTGCACCCCCCCCAAAAAAAATAACCTATGGGATGCAGCAAAATTAGTTCAAAGAGGGAAGTTCACAGCAATACAATCCTACATCAAGAAACAAGAAAAACATCAAATAAACAACCTAACTTTACACCAAAAACAACTAGAAAAAGAAGAATAAAAAACACAAAATTAGTCAAATAATAAAGCATAAAGATCAGGGCAGAAATATATGAAAAAGAAATGAAAACAATAGCAGAGATCAATAAAACTAAAAGCTGGTTCTTTGAGAAGATAAAATTGATAAACCATTAACCAGACTCATCAAAAACAAGGCGGGGTGGTAGGGGGGAGAAGACCCAAATCAATAAAGTTAGACATAAAAAGGAGAAGTTACAACAGACATCACAGAAATACAAAGGATCTTAAGAGACTACTACAAGAAATTAAATGGCAATAAAATGGACAACCAGGAAGAAATGGAAAAATTCTTAGAAAATTTCACCAGTCCAAGAGTGAAGACTGCTTGCATTGTGGGATATCAGGTTCTAAACCTGGGTCAGGAAGACCCCCTGGAGAAGTAAATGGCAACCCACCCCAGTATTCTTGCCTGGCAAACCCCATGGATCCTGGCAGGCTATAGTCCATGTGGTCACAAGAGTTGAACATGACTTAGCTACTAAACCCCCACCACCACCAAGACTGAACCAGGAAGAAGTCAAAAATGTGAACAGACCAATCACATACACTGAAATCAAAACTGATCAAAAATCTTCCAACAAACAAAGGCCCAGGGCCAGATGGCTTCATGGGCAAATTCTACCAAATGTTTAAAGAAGAACTAACACCTATTCTTCTCAAACTCTTCCAAAAAATTGCAGAGGGAGGAACACTTCCAAACTCATTATACAAGGTCACTATTACCCTGATACCAAAATCAGACAAAAATATTACCAAAAAAAGACAATTTCAGGCCAATATCACTGATGAACATAGATGCAAACATGCTCAACAAAACACTACAACAGAATTCAGCAACACACCAAAAGAATCATACACCATGATCAAGTGGGGTTTATCCCAAGCATGCAAAAATTCTTCAATATATGCAAATCAATAAATGTGACACACCGTATTAATAAATTGAAAAATAAAAAGCATATGATAATCTCAATAGAAGAAAAAAATTTTTTGACAAAATTCAACACTCATTCATGATTTTAAAAAAAACCTCTCCAGAAAGTGGGCATAGAAAGAACCTACCTCAACAAAATAAAGGCCATATACAACAAGCTGACACCAAACATTATTCTCAAAGGTGAAAAACTGAAAGCATTTCCTCTAACAAGACAAGGGTGCCCACTCTTATCACTCATCGAAACAGTTTTGGAAGTCCTAGCCACAACAATCCGAAAAGAAAAAGTAATAAAAGAATCTGGACTGGAAAAGAAGAAGTAAAACTGTCACTGTTTGCAGATAACATGATACATACATATGTGTGTACATGCTCAGTCACTCAGTCATATCTGACTCTATACAATCCCCTGGTCTGTAGCCCACCAGCTTCTCTGTCCATGGGCTGTTCCAGGCAAGAATACTAGAGTGGGTTGCCATTCCATTCTCTAGGGGATCTTTCCGACCCAGGGATTGAACCTGCGACTCCTGCCACTCCTGCATTGGCAGGTGGAGTCTTACTCCGAGCTGCCTGGGAAGCCTGTACTATACATGGAAAATACTAAAGATTTAGGATTTAGCCACCAGAAGGTTATTAGTATTAATCAATGAATTTATTAAAATCGCAGGATAAAAAATTAATACACAGAAATCCCTAGCATTCCCATATACTAACAACCAAAAATCAGAAAGAGAAATGAAGGAAACAAGCCTATTCACCATTGTAAGAAAAAGAGAAAGTACCTAGGAATAAGCCTACTTAAGGATATAAAAGATCTATGTACAGAAAACTATAAGGCACTGATGAAAGAAATCAAAGATGGCACAAACGGAGAGATAGGCTATATTCTTGGATTGGAAGAATCAATATTGTGAAAATGACTATACTACCCAAAATAATCTACAGATTCAATGCAATCCCTATCAAATTACCAATAGCATTTTTCGCAGAACTAGAACAAAAAATTTTACAAATTTTTTTAGAAACACAAAAGACCCAGAATAGCCAAAGCAATATTGAAAAAGAAAAACAGAGCTGGAGGAATCAGCCTCCCTGACTTCAGACTATATTACAAAGCTACAATCATCGAGACAGTATGGTATTGTTACAAAAGTAGAAATATAGATCAAAGGAACAAGGTAGAAAACCCAGAGATAAGCCCATGCACTTGTGTTTGACAAAGAAGTCAAGAATATACAATGGAGAGAAGGTAGCCTCTTCAGTAAGTGTTGCTGGGAAAACTGGACAGCTATGTGTTAAAGAATGAAATTATATCATTTCCTGACACTATACACAAAAATAAACTCAGAATGGGACCTAAAGTTTGATGCATTTTGAGTTACCTTTTGCATACAGTACAAAGTGGGGTTCAGTTTCATTCTCTTGTATGTGGATATCCAATTCTTCCCACACCATTTCTTGAAAAGGTTGTTCATTCCTATTAAATTGTCTTGACATCCTTGTTGAAAATCAATTAACTATAAACATAAGGGTTTATTTCAAGTCTCTAATTCTATTTCCTTGATCTATTTGTCTATCATTATTCTGATACCACACTGCAGCTTTGCATTAAGTTTTGAGATCAGGAAGTAGGAATCCTCCAGCTTTGTTCTTCCTTTTCAATATTGTATTTGATACTCAGAGTCCTTTGACTTTCCATATGAATGTTTGGATAAGTTTGTCAGTTTGTGCAAAGAATACAGCTTGGAATTTAAGGGGGAATGAATTGAAATTATAGATGAATTTGGGGGTTATTACTAGAAGATCCAACCAGTCCATCCTAAAAGAAATCAATCCTGAATGTTCATTGGAAGGACTGCTGTTGAAGCTGAAATTCCAATACTTTGGCCAACTGATGTGAAGAGCTGACTCATTTGAAAAGACGCTGATTCTGGGAAAGATTGAAGGAGAGAGGAGAAGGAGATGATAAAGGATGAGATGGTGGGATGGCATCACCCACTCAATGGACATGAGTTTGGTAAACTCTGGGAGTTGGTGATGGACAGGGAGGCCTGGTGTGCTGCAGTCCATGGGATAGCAAAGAGTTGAACATGATTGAGCAACTGAACTGCACTATCTTGAGAATTTTAAGTCTTCCCATTCATGAACATGTAATGTCTTTACATTTATATCTTCTTTAATTTCTTTCTACAATGT